>LM523219.1:0-28788 GCA_000941615.1 Parastrongyloides trichosuri
CTCTTTTTCAAAGTTTTTTTTATATTTTTTGGGAACAATTTTACTGTTTGCAGTGACAAAATCATCTCTATCATTTCTTATGTGTTCATGTTGAATAGACCCAACAGATTCAGAACATGTTTCAGAAAGATTTACAATTTTACTTTTATTGAACTCTTTCCAATAACACTAGAACATTTATCAGATAATTTGAAATATATTCTAGAATTTTTTAGATAATTTTTATCATTAACAATATATTGAAATGTTAAACATGTTTTTTTAGAAATATCCTTCATAGCATTTTTTATTCTGTTTATATTTAATCCATTTCCAATTAAATAATATATAGGAAATGTCCAATTCTCTCTCTTATTTATATAAATAGATCTTTTGACCAGTTATTGAATATTTTGATTATTATTTTTTCCATTTAAAATATTTTTTAAATTAAATGAATTTAGATCTTTCTCGTTTGTAACATTGATAGTTCTAAGAAAAACATAAAAGATATTCATAAATTAATTTACTGACAAAATAATGAAATAAAATCAAATCATTCTGAATACTACAATGATTGAAGATGTAATATTTTACTATAAATTACTACATTTATTTAGATTTTATATTTATTTTTACTAAAATTTTTAGTTTTTAAATCATTTGATGATGTAAAAGTTTATGTAATTTTAAAAATTCTACATTTATGTTAGATAAAAGAATTTTCACTTTAGGTCTAACGTCATTAATTTTATATTACGTGATATGCTTTCATAATTTATATCTATTTTTGTTATTTCAATTCAAAAAATAGAACAAAAAATACGTGTACATGAGTGTTCATTCTTGTCATAATTTCAAAAAGAAACTTAAATAAAAAACAAATTATAATGATAAGACGTATTTTCTAAACAAATTTGATGTTTTACAAATAAACAATGTATTGTGTCATAAAAGAATGGAAAATATTTTATTTTCTAAATTTTATCTGATTCATATATTTATCATTTTACAAAAAAACCTTTATCTGGTTATGTTGTACGAATTGCAATTTTCTTTGGTGCAACAACAATTCATGTTAATTCTGAAATAATTAACAGTGCAATCAATTTTTGGATTCTAGAATCAACATTTTCTAAAATTAATTTAAAATAAACATACGTCACATGTCGATGTACTTCCTGCCCTCAAGACATAAGTGCTGCCTACAAAACACAAATCTATATTTTTATTCCTATGTAAATTTACCATATACTTCTGATTTAACAAAACAAAATTTATTAAATGAATTTACATGTATTCCATTGTAAGAAAACTTGCCATAAGCGTCTACTGCATACTACAAAGGTCTTTTAGAAAAAATTGTACAGGGTAAACTTACATAATGACAAAAAGAATAACTATCAATTACGTTAAAAAACGCAGCAACACCAATAAGAAATAAGAATAATCTTGATGTAATTGAATACATTTTTGAAATTATTTAGATTTTCAATTGTTAAATAAATGTTTCTTATTCAATAACATTTTCTGATGCAAACAAAAATATAAAATTTATGATATTTAAATGACAACTATAAAATTGTTTTTGAACGAAGTCAATAAAAAATTATTAAAAAATACTGTATCATATAAACTTTCTTATTCTATTAATATTATTAATTTATTAACCAAACAATAAAAAATTGTTTATTTTTTGATTGTAATTAGGAGAGAGAAATATTGATGATATAAAAACCTATAAACTTCACTTTATTTTGTTATCTCAATATGCAAATTAACGAGAAGCAAGATAACTAGTGCAACGATTTTCCTTACAAGAACAATTCAAGTCGTTCGCTTCTTAATGCATAAACGTTACAATCTTCTTCAACGTCCTAAAAGTGATAATGCTTAGAATTCAGAAATCTTAAAGTAACATGAAATAATGGATTTTTTGCTTTGATCGTGTATAATAAATTCAGAAAAAAAGGGATGGAGTAGAGTTGAGAATGATGATAATGTCTTTGTTTGTTATACTATCATTGCACATTGGACAATGCAGAGATAAATTTTGCAAAAAATGATTAAAAAAGAAATAACAATAGTTTTTAATTATATTTTAATAATTTTTATAAAAAGTTTTTAAAATATTTTACCATTATTTATAAACATTAAACTACAAAAAATAATTTATTCATAATCGTCATAATTTAAATTTATACCATGAAATTTGAATACTACAAGCTCTACTTTAATTTGTAAAGATTACAAAGATTTTCTTTGCAGCAACAGTATGCATCAGTTCTTAAGTTTTGAAATCTACAACTTCTTTGTGGGTTCTAAAAAAACATATTTTATAATATTTTATAATTAAACATACTGGACAATGGAATGTGGTTCCTCCGAACACTCCTATTTGGTCACCTAAAAGGTCTTATAATGTTTTTTACTTGTATGAGTACATCATACCTGGTCTGTCTGTTTTAATAAAACAAAAATCTTGATCATGTCTTGTTATTAATTCGTTTACACTGTACCATTCGCCAGTGGGACTAGCAAACTGAAAAGAAATTAATTAAAAAGTATAACGTTAGATAAAACATACAAAATGACAACTTGATCCTATTGCATTCCCATTATAAAATGCAAAAAGAATTGAAAAAATAAAGAAAATTTTAAATGTATTTAAATACATTTCTGAAATTATTTAGATCATAAATTGTTGACGGAATGTTTTTAACAGTCTTTTGATAAAATGACTACCTCATTACCGATCAATGGTTTTTATATAAAATAATGAACTTAATTTAAATATAGCAAGTTATGACAAAGTAATTATGATTTAATAAATTTGAATTTTGTTCAAAAATGCATAATAAATACAGGAAAGAATTATTCATTTCCCGTCCTAATAAATATTTTTCATTCATAAATAACAATAATACCTACAATTTGTCCTATGTAACCTATTAATATTTAAAAAAAAAGATTATTTATTATTAATCAAATGGTGGAAGAAATTTTATTTGTAGTATTTTTTAAAACAAATATTAATTATTTTAGGTTAAATGATCGTCACGTCCAAATCCTGTACCAGTTGCCTTCCTGTTATAACAAATGGCAATAAGGCAAAAAAGTACTTCAACAATATTAAAAACTCCTATGCCCAAAAGTAAGCTTAAATTATTTCCTAAATCAGAGAACAAATTTGAAAATATTTGATCCACTACTTCTGTCCTTGTTTTGACCATTAAATCTTTTATATAAAAATTTAAAAATACAAAATTTGATTTTATATTTATTTTTTCTTTGTCATCACCTGCATTATA
Organism: Parastrongyloides trichosuri; assembly: GCA_000941615.1. Taxonomy (NCBI): domain Eukaryota; kingdom Metazoa; phylum Nematoda; class Chromadorea; order Rhabditida; family Strongyloididae; genus Parastrongyloides; species Parastrongyloides trichosuri. The sequence continues at coordinate 3,291 of LM523219.1, forward strand.
ATTAAATAGTTTTCCAATGTTACCAACGTGTAACTTTGAAACACTTGGTGAATACATATGTCTATAAGATTCACATGGTAATAAACATTTACAGTTGTTAAAAAAGGCTTTCTTTTTCTCATTTGTGTCTGGAAATAATTCTTCTTTGGAACATTGATAACATTCTTTTGTTTGACACTTATTGGTATTAAGTCTATAGGCAGCTATATTTGGACTAAATGGTGTTTCGTAGCCACATGAATCATACTGTTTTTCTTTCAAACAACATGTAAAACATGTATCAAGTGAGTATTTTGTTTGGCGAAAAAAATTATCACTTAAATCTGTAGCCAATTCTCTACAGTTTGAAAAAGACTTGTCATTCGTTTCTTTTTCTATTGTTATTGGTACGTTGACTTCATATCCCATTGATAGAAAATTAGAATTAAAATCAATATTTTGTGTATCATTTTCATGTTCAATTTTCATATGGACACCAAAGATAGGATCAATACCTAATCCTTTTCTGTAACGATTTTTTATATCACTTACTTTAGCTTCCAAAATAAGAGAAAGTCCAAAATCTTTGCCGACTCTTTCAATAGGATAATCATTCTTTCCCTGATGTATGTAACAATTGCCAAATTTATTTGGAAACGATTTAGTACTATTTATTAACTTAGTATTTCTATAGTGATTATCATGAAGGGTAAAATCTATAAGAAATTTTTGAGGGTCAGCGTTAAAAGACTTGTAATAGATTCCATTAACTGTTGATGTTAATATTCCTGTTGTCATTCTATATCTATGCAACAACTCCTCAGAAAATGTTTCAGGATTCTTGAAAGAGTTTCTTTTTATTAAATCAGTATAATAACTCCCATGATTGTTAATATAATTTAAAGTTCCATCAACGTTTGTAGTACCATAGGTATCAAAATTAGATTGAAGATTTAAACAAATAGTTATCTTAGGAAAATAAATACTATCAATTTTTTTTACCGTTAATATTTTTGATGTGTATTGAAAGCTTACTAAATTTCTTATTACTATAAAAAAAGTAAGAATGAACATCGCGATTATAAATGTGAGCCATAGTTTAAAAACCTTCTTATGTTGTTTAGAATAATAAGTTTGAGTAATAATATTTACTCCACTCCAATCGGAGAAATCCTTTAATAATTTATCCATCTTTTTGATTGGTAAATATTTTTATGCTTTTATATAAAAATTGCTTCCACCTTGGATACAAGAATGTCATTTATCGCTAGGGGATATATGTTTAATACTTAATGTTCATCGTTAAGAATTATTAATATTTTAATTTTTAAAATTTTTATGATTTATATTTATTTTAAGTGAAATATTAATATTATTTTGTTGGTCTCAAATATTTTTCAGTTAATATTTATATATTACAATATTTAGATTAGTTACATTATTCTAACTAATAATGATAAAAATAGAATATATAAAAAACAGTTGAAGACCAGAAGATAGAATAAACTTTTACTTTTAAAAATTATTGTGCGTGATAATTACCAAGAAACATGACGATAAAACTTTTAGATAATATCATATCATACTAATTAATTAGTAATTTGTAAACCAATTAATTTGTTATCAAAATTAATAGTGATGGATTTCACATCAATGTAAACATTCCTTATCAATACATGATCATTCTTAGTCATTTTCTAAAAATATAGTTTAATAAGATTAAAATATTAAGTTGATATTAATAAATTTTAAATATTAAAAAATTGATTTTTGAACAAGTTTTCTCATTAAATAGAAGACACTACCGTGTTTTATTTTCACTTCTTATTCCTTTCATTATCAAGTTATTCTTTAATGGAGGTTTCCTTTATATTTCCTTTATCAATTTGAAAATGTACTCAAGATGGTTTATAATATTTGCAATAATCGTTTACCAAAATCAAAGTTTAAATTCAAATGAAATAATTGAAAGTGATTCATTAATAAAAATTAATGTAACGGAGTATCCTGTTTTGGAAAAAAATGAAACATTCTTTGATAAATTTCATGGTGAAATAATTTATGATCCATATAGATATTTGGAAGATACCAATAGTAAGGAGACTAGAAAATTTATTGAAAGATTAAATGAAATCACAGATAGTGTTTTAAATCAATCAAAGTATAGAGATATTTTTAGGGAAAAAGTTATTAAATATCGTAATTATGAACAGTATGGAATATTTGAAAAGTATGGAGATTATTATTATTACACGTATAATTCAGGTATTGAAAATCATGAGTAAGTTTAGTAAATAACATTTTAAATGCTACTTTTAGTTCAATATATCGGAAACAAAACCTTAATGATACAGGTGAAAAATTTCTTGATGTTGACAGTCTATCAAAAGAAGGTTTGATTTCATGTAGTTTTACCAAAACAAGTTTAGATGGAAAAATAATGGCTTATGGTTTATCAGTGAATGGAAGTGATTGGAATACAATACATTTTATCAATGAGTATGGTGAACCGTTACCAGATATTTTGTATGAAGTGAAAGATCCAAATGTTGATTTTATCTTGAATAATACAGGATTCATTTATTCATCCTATCCAAATAAAAATGTAACTGCAGAGGGTAAAACTATTCCTGTAATTGAATCTCATTCTTTGTACTATCATAAAATGGGTACAGAACAAGATGATGATATCATTATTGCTGATTATCCAAAGAATAAGAATTTCCTAACATTTGGATCAACTTCAAATGATGGAAGATTTTTATTTGTAAATTTTTTTGATAAATTAGGTATTAATAATTCCGTATATTATTATGATTTATATACCGTAAAAAATGAGATAACAAAAAAACTTGATTTGAAACCACTGTTTGATAAACCTGATGCTAACTACCAAATATTTGATAGTAATGATGATGAAGTGTTTGTGATGGCTGATAAGAATGCTTCAATGGAAGGTATATTCAAAATGAAATTTCCGGATTCCTCTAAGAGTGAAAGTGATTTGACCATTTTAGTTGATGAAGATAAGGTGAAACCAATACTTGGTGTATCTATTGTTGGAAAGAATTATTTTATTGTACATTACCTAGAAGGCATTAAAAGTTCTCTTTTTATTCATGATAAAGAGAACGGTGAAATGATTCAGGAGATTGATCTTGAAGCAGGGTTTGTTGAAAAGATTTCAGGTTCAAAAGAAAGTAATGAATTTTTTGTTTCATTCAGTAGTCAAATATCTCCATCAACAATATATAGAGGAAACCTTGATGATCTAGAAAAAGGAGAGAAGGTAAAATTAGAAATAATAAAGCAAACAACACCTGAAGGTCTTGATTTAAGTGAATTTACTGTTAAACAGGTATTTTATCAATCGAAAGATGGGACTCATGTTCACATGTTAATATTTTATAAAAAAAATATAAAATTAGATGGAAATAATCCTGTACTTCTTGAAGGTTATGGTTTCTCAAACATTCCATCATATTCAGCTTCTAAAACCATGTTTGTTAAACATTTTAATGGCATTGTTTGTACTGCTAACATTAGAGGTGGTGGACAATTTGGTGAAAAGTGGTCTGAAGATGGAATACTTCATAAGAAACAAAATGCTTTTGATGATTTTATTGCTGCAGCTGAATATTTGATTAAAAATAATTATACAAGACCATCAAAACTTGGTATAATTGGAGGTTCCAACGGCGGATTATTGGTAGCAGTTGTATCACAACAAAGACCAGACTTATTTGGAGTTGTTATAAATCAAGCTGGCATTCTTGACATGGTACGATTTCATAGATATACATTTGGAGGATTATGGATAAGTGAGTATGGAAATCCAGATGAGGAGGATGATTTCAAATATATAATAAAGTATTCTCCATTACACAATTTAAGATTACCACCAAAACCAATTCAATGGCCAAGTACATTCCTTGTGACAGCTGACCATGATAATAGAGTTGACCCAGCACACACCTTAAAATATATTGCTACATTATATGAAATTCTTCAGGAAGCCAAAGATTACCAAACAAATCCTGTTCTTGCTTTAATTGAAAAGTCAGCTGGTCATGGTGATGTTACACCACTATCTAAAATAATTGATGCAATTGTTAAGGTATTCTCTTTCCTACAATTAACATTGAATCTTTCATGGAAAGACTAAAGTTTGTGTTTTGATAAAAGTACTATTTATAAACTTGGAAAATAAAGTTGCTTTAAAATTGATAAATGGTACATTAAACCCTGTTATTTGTATATGATTTCGATTCCTTCTTACAGTTGTTTATTAGTTAATTATTTTCAACATGCGTTTGTCAATTTAATTAACAATAATATTATTGTTATATTCTTCCTTCCTGATTTAATAAAATTTGTCAACGTAAATATTTTTCATTGACATAGAAAGGGAAGATTACATTTTGATTGATTTTTGACCGTTTTGTTTCAAATTAAATAGGTTTCAAGTTGTGATTCATTAATTAAAATTTAGTCTTATTTATTTCGATTAATTGAGGATGTTCCATAGTTGGTTTGTTATCACAGGAATATCTATTATTCAGTTTTTGGATTTAAGTTATACGGCAGTACAAATTAATGTAACAGAATACCCTGTTGTAAAAAGAAATGAAACATTTGTTGATGTTCACCATGGTATTAACATTTCTGATCCATATAGATATCTTGAAGATCTTGATAATCCTGAAACAAAACTTTTTATTAATAAATTAAATATACTCACAAATAAGTTTCTTAATCAGTCAAAGTATAAAAGTTTAATTAGAAAAAAATTAAAGAAATATCTCAACTATGATCAATACGGTTTATATGAAAAGTATGGTGACTATTACTATTATACTTATCATTTTGGAGTTTATGAACAAGAGTAAGTTATTGTTAGACTCTCACTATAATATTTATAGTTCATTGTTCCGTAAAAAATCCCTCTCAAATAAAGGTGAAAAATTTCTTGACACGAACGTTTTATCAAACAATGGTTCAGCGTCATTAATATTTTACAGAATAGCTTTTGATGGAAGTATCATAGCATATGGATTATCAGAAAATGATACTGATTGGTACACTATATATTTCAAGGATAATAAGGGAAAATTGTTACCAGATGTATTAGAACATGTAAAACATTCTTATAATGATTTTATTCTAAATAATAAGGGATTCATTTATTCTACATATCCAAACAAAAGTTCTGATATTGATGAATATCATTCCTTGTATTATCATAAAATGGGTACAAAGCAAGAGGATGATATAATTATTGCTCAATATAAAAAGAATAAAGATTTTCTTACAATTGGATTTTCTTCAGATGATCAACGGTATCTAATAGTACATTTTGTTGATGACACTAGTGCTAACAATTCAATTTATTACTACGATTTATATGACATCTCAGGTGAAAAAGGGATAACAAAAAAGCTTAATTGGAAACCAATATTTTTTAAGGCAGATGCAAAGTATGATATCTTTGATAATGATGAAGATATGGTATATGCAAAGACAAATAAAGAGGCGCCAATGGGGAAAATATTTAAATTAAAGATATCCGATGCATTGAAAGGTCCAAAGGGATGGACTGTTTTAGTTGATGAAGACAAAAATAGAAAGGTATTGGGGGCGTATAGTGTTGGGAAAAAATACTTTCTCATAAACTATTTAGAAGATGTTAAGAGTGCACTATATGTTCATGACAAGGAAACGGGAAAGATGTTACAAAAAATAGATATAGATATAGGGGAAGTAGAAGGTGTTTCTGCACAAAATAATACTAATGAATTTTATGTATCTTTTAAAAGTCAAATAACTCCAAGAACAATATATAGAGGTGATCTTAATGATCTCGAAAAAGGTCAAAAAGTTAAATTGAGTGTAGTAAAAGAAACAGGACCCGAAGATGTTAATTTGAATGAATTTATTGTTAAACAGATATTTTATAAGTCAAAGGACGGAACTAAAATACCGATGTTTATATTTCAAAGAAGGGATATAAAATTAGATGGTAACAATCCAGTGTTCCTAGTTGGCTTTGGTGGTTTTGGGATTTCTAACATGCCGACATATTCTTCGATGAAAATGGTATTTGTGAAACACTTTAATGGAATTGTTTGTACTGTCAATATGAGAGGTGGAGGGGAATATGGAAAGAGATGGCATGAGGATGGAAAGTTACATAAAAAATTAAATAGCTATAATGATTTTATTGCTGCAGCTGAATACTTAATTGAAAATAATTATACCAAACCATCGAAACTTGCCATCAGTGGTGATAATAATGGTGGTTTATTAACAGCAGTTGTGTCACAAAGGAGACCAGATCTTTTTGGCGCTGTTCTAAATTACATAGGTATTCGTGATATGTTACGATTCCCCAAGTATACAAGTGACAATGATTGGGTAAACGAGTATGGAAATCCTGATAAGAAAGAAGATTTTGATTATTTAATGACATACTCACCACTGCACAATTTAAGGTTACCTCCAAAACCAATTCAATGGCCAAGTACATATCTTGTAATGGGTAACGATGACTATGTCATTCAATCACATACGTTGAAATATTTAGCTACATTGTACGAAACTCTTCAATCAGCAAAGGAGTATCAGTCAAATCCAATTATTGCTACTATTATCAATACAAATTATCCTCGTAAACCATTTTCTACAGGAATCAACCAATTGGTCAAGGCGTTTACATTTCTTCAACTTTCATTAAATCTTACGTGGGAAGATTAATTTAATAATGCAATTATTTTTTTGTTCAAACAAAAATATTTAAATTAAATTACACATTCTTTTCAAAAAAATTTATTTGTAATTTATCAAATATACTTGTTCTAAAAGAGTAAATTTAGCTACATTATAGGAGTCATCATTATTAATTATTTATTGTTATAAATATTTCGACGATACAAAGAAACAAATGTAGTTAATTAAGGGTTGTATCTCTAACAGTTTCATTCGTATAAAATGGGTTCAAAAATATGTATATATTCATTGGTTAAGAAAAATGCTATACAAATACATTCTCGTCATATCAATACATTTATTTCAATATCATTTTTTGAATCCTGAAGAGTCAAATGATGGAATTTTTAAAATTAATGTTACAGAGTATCCCGTGTTAAGAAAAGATGAATCTGTTGTCGATGTATATCATGGTGTTAACATTTCAGATCCTTATAGATATTTGGAAGATTTAGATAATGAAGAAACAATCAATTTCATAAGTAAATTGAATGCTATTACTGATAGAATTCTTAATCACACAAAGTATAAAAATTTTCTAGTTGAAAAAATTGTGAATTATTTTGATTATGAATACTATGATATATATGATCAATATGGAGATTACTATTATTACAAATGTAGCTATAGTGGAAGTAATGTTCAGTAAGTTTTCTTTTTATTCATTAACTAATGCTGTAGGTCGTTATATCAAAAAAAGAACCTTTCTGATGAAGGTAAAAAAATTTTGGACATTGAAAATTTATCTAAAAATGGTTTAATATCATGTGACTTTATTAGAATAAGCTCAGATGGAAAATTAATTGCATATGGACTATATGATGAGAATACCAATTCGAGTACAACATATTTCATAAATGATAAAGGTGAAAAGATACCGGATGTTTTGAAGGATGTAAAAGAAGTCTCTAGTCAATTCATTTTCAATAATACGGGATACCTTTATTCAGTATATTCTAATAAGGTAGATTCCGAAGATGAATCGTATTGCCTTTATTATCACAAATTAGGAACATCTCAGGAAGAAGATATAGGTATTTTTGAATGTCCAAAATATGAAACTTTTGTTACATTTGGATATGCTTCTAATGATGAAAATTATTTATTTGTAGATTTTTTTGATGATGTCAGTGGAAATAATTCTATTTTTTATTACAATGTTAGTGAATTACCAAATAAGAATGAAATAACAAAAAAGCTTGACTGGAAACTTTTATTTGATAGTATGAATGGAAGTTATTTCCTTTTTGATAGCAATGAAGAAGATGTATTTGTACATACTAACAGTAGTTTTCTTAATGGAATGATATTTAAAATGAAAATTTCAGATGCAGGAAAAGGTGAGAACTCATGGACTATTTTGGTAAGTGAAGATAAAAATAAGTGTTTATTAGATGTACAAAGTATTGGAAAGAAATATTTTATGACAAGATATTTAGAAAATTTTAAAACTACTTTTTATATCCATAATAAGGAAACTGGGAAAGTGCTACAACAAATAAATATTGATGTAGGAAATGTTAAAGTAGTATCTTCTAACTTTGAAAGTAATGAATTTTTCATGTTATTGTCAAATCAGAAATCACCGGGAACAATTTATAGAGGAAATATAGATGAATTTGAAAAAGGACAAGAAATAAAATTGGAAATTATTGAACAACCAATGCCTAAAGGGCTTAATTTTAGTGATTTTGTTGTCGATCAAATATTTTATCCTTCAAAGGATGGAACCATGGTACCAATGGTAATGTTTCATAAGAAAGATTTAAAATTGGATGGTAATAATCCTGTAATGTTAGAAAAATATGACCCTTTGAAGTCACAAAATTATAATCCACTTCAACTATTTTTTGTGGAAAACTTTAATTTCATTTGGTGTACAGCCATTATTAGAGGAAGTGATGAGTATGGAGAGAAATGGCATCAAGAAGGAATTCTTCATAAAAAACAAAATTCTTTTGATGATTTTATAGCAGGAACTGAATACTTGATTGAAAATAATTACACTCGATCATCAAAAATTGCTATTTGGACAAGTTTTGGTAGTGGATTACTAATATCAGTTGTGACACAACAAAGACCAGAGTTATTTGGGGCTGTAATAATGATACCTTCTATTACCGATATGTTAAGAGTGTATAAATTAGAAGGGAAAGATGTATGGAAACGCGTGTATGGTGATCCAGATAAGAAGGAAGATTTTGATTATATAATAAAATACTCACCACTCCACAATTTGAAGATACCACCAAAACTAATTCAATGGCCAAATACTCTAATTATATCACTTTATAAAAGTAAAATCATTGTGGGACATACATTAAAATATATCGCTACATTATACGAGACTCTTCAACAGGCAAAAGATTATCAAACTAATCCTGTTCTTGCTTTTATTGAAAAATCAGATGATGATAATGAGACGCCCTTTCAAGTAATAGATATGTTGTCTAAAATGATTGACTTCTTAAAACTTTCATTAAATCTTACTTGGGAAGATTAATTTATGTTTATTTTTTCAACAAATAAACATGACCACTATTTATCATTGTATTCTCTTTGATAAAATATAATATTTTATAAATCGAGATATCATTTTTAGAGACAAATATTTAGGTGATATAAACATATAATGTTGCAAACAAAATATATCTAAAATTTAATCAGTGAACTGATTGGTTGCTTCATATATGGTTTATTAGAATATTTATTTTGATTATCAGAAGTGTATTTCTATCAAGATATTCACATTTTTCACGATGCTTCAAAAATGGTTTGTAATAATTTTATTTTATATAATAAATTCTACCAATTTAATTCAAAATTCTCCAACAGTCAAGGTTAATGTAACAGAATATCCATTGATAAGGAAGGATGAAACTATCTTTGATGTACTTCATGGTGTAAATATATCTGATCCTTATAGATATTTAGAAGATTTAAAGAAGGAAGAAACAAGGAAGTTTATCAATCAATTAAATGATTTCACTGAGAACGTTCTTAACCAATCAAAGTATAGAAATATCATAGAGAAGCAATACACGAAATATATGAACAATGAAAGATATAACATTTTTGGAAAATATGGTGAATATTACTATTATGAATACAATTCAGGTCTTCAGAATGAGAAGTAAGTTTTATTGGTAATTACATTATATTTTTAGCTTAATTTATCGTACAAAAAATCTTAATGATGAAGGTGAGATGTTTTTAAATATAAATGATATAACAAAAAATGATTCAATATCAAGAAGCTACATTAAGCTAAGTTTAGATGGAAAGTTAATGACATATGGATTATCAACAAATGGCAGTGATTTTGTTACACTATATTTTGTCAATGAAAAGGGTGAAACTTTGCCAGATGTATTGAAGGATCTAAGAATTGGTCATACAAATTTTGTTTTAAATAACACAGGATTCATTTACTTTTCATTCCCTACTAAGAACTCCTCTCGAGATAGTAAAACGATATCCAAGATACAAGGTAATTTATTCTATTTCCATAAAATGGGTACACAGCAGGAAGAGGATATAATAATTTCTGATTATCCAAGTGATAAGAATTTCCGTATCTATGGTTATTCTTCAAAAGATGGTAGATATCTATTTCTTAACCTATACAATAAGTCAAATAAAAATCATACTGTTTATTATTATGATTTATATAATTTAAAAGGTGAAATAACACAAAAACTAGATTGGAAACCTTTATTTGATAAAGACGATGCTTTCTATTACATCTTTCATGTTGATAATGACGAACTTTATATAAGAACTAATAAGAATGCTTCTATGGAAAAGATATTTAAGATGAAATTTTCAGATGCATTGAAAGGTGAGGACTCATGGAATATATTAGTTGATGAAAATAAGAATAGAACTATATTGAGTATTTTTGTTGTTGGGAAAAAATATCTTATTATGGATTGTTTAGAAAATGTCAAAAATGTTTTTTATATTCATGATAAGTCAACAGGAGAGGTGCTTCAAAAAATTAGTCTTGAACCTGTATACACTTATTATACATTTGGTTCCAGTGAAAGTAATGAATTTTTTATTTCATTTTCAAATCGAATAACTCCAGGAACAACCTATAGGGGAAATCTTGATGATTTAGACAAAGGAGAAAAAGTCAAACTAGAAATTATTAGACAAAAAAAGATTAAAAACGTTGATTTAAATAAATTTGTTCTTAATCAAATATTTTATCCTTCAAAAGATGGAACAAATATTTCAATGTTTCTTTATCATAAAAAGAACTTAAAATTGAACAGTAATAATCCGGTTCTTCTTGAAGCTTATGGAGGTTTTTCGTTGTCCCAATTACCGGTATACGCAACTTATGCAACATTATTTGTAAAAAATTTTAATGGTATTGTTTGCACTGTTAACGTAAGGGGTGGTGGAGAATATGGAGAAAGATGGCATCAGGATGGAATGCTTCATAAAAAACATAATGTTTTTGATGATTTTATTGCTGGAACTGAATATTTAATAGAAAAAAATTATACGAATCCATCAAAAATTGCAATTGCGGGAGCATCCAATGGTGGTTTATTAATGGCAGTTGTATCACAGAGGAGACCAGATCTATTTGGAGCTGTCATAATTAAGTATAGCGTTCTTGATATGTTGAGATTCCATAAATTTAATCTGGGTAGTGGATGGATTAGTGAGTATGGTGATCCTGATAAGAAAGAAGATTTTGATTATTTAATGACATACTCACCATTGCACAATTTAAAGTTACCTCCAAGACCTGTTCAATGGCCAAGTATATTACTTAAAACTGGTGATCACGATGATAGAGTTGACCCTTCGCATACATTGAAATATGTAGCTAGATTGTATGAAATTTTACAATCAGCAAAGGAATATCAAACTAATCCTATCCTTGCTATAGTTACAAAATCATCAGGTCATGGAATAATTAAACCATTGTCAAAGGCAATTGCTGATATGGTTGATGTATTTTGTTTTATGGAAATTTCTTTAAATATTACATGGATTGAATAATATTTATTTTTATAACTTTAGATATAAATTATCTATTTTTTGTAAGGATAAAATTCCATTTTTTATGTTTAAAAAATATAATACAAAAAATATTAGTCAATATCTATGGTGAGAACAATAAATTTCGATATCAGAGATGATAAAAAAATTTATATTAACGATTGAACAATATTTAATGTAGAGGCATTTAAGTTTTTACAACGTTGTAAACAATTTTTTTGTCATATGATTTTTATAATGTGATATACATGTATAGTAAAATGAAATTCGTTGGTGAAATATATATTAAGATAGAATAAATAAATATAAGTATATATTTTTTATATTTTATTGAAATATTTAGTTGTGCCCTAAAATCTGTAGCATAATTTTTTATTTAAAACTATCATAAGTTTTTCAACGTTTTTTAAAGTATAAGTAATTAATAGAAAAGTTTTTATATTCTCCTCATTTAAACATTTAAATTAACTAACAGATGTTGTTTTATTGAATTTTAATGAAAACACATTGCAGGGAAATCAATTATATTGTTATTCCTTCAGGACAAAAAAGAAACTAATATGTTATTCCAATTGGATACATTTATAGCTGTTTGCATTTTTTCTTTGTTCTAACAAGATATTTATATATTTGATTTTACAGAAAAATTAACCTGTTACATTTAGCTTAAGAATTTAATTTTTTAAAAATACTATTTCAAAATGAGTATTCTAAAATTACCAAATGAAATTTTAGTTAAAATTATGGGTTATCTTGATGTATATGAACTTGAACCGCTCCTCTTGACATCAAAAACTTTCTATAAAATTTACCAAAATAATATACATATGATGGATAGATTTATATGTGATTTTTTAGAAATAACATGTGAACAAAATGGAAAAAATATTAATTTTGAATTTAGTTGTAACTCAACACATGAAGATTATTATTATAAAACAAAGACAATTGTAGGTTTATAAGTAGTAATGTTGTATATTAAAAACATTTATTTTTAGAAAAAAGCTAATGCCAAGGAAATAGATTTGATAATGAGAAAACTTACGGTTGACGGAATTAAGAAAAGATTAACAATAAATATTGATGAAGAATCCAACCTATTTAAACATCTATACAAATATGCTGACAAATTAGTAGTTAAGGATATATTTATCAATATTATGAATAAACGTGACACAGAACGTTGTATGTACTTCTTAACAAAATTGAAGTATGTCAATAAATTGTATATAAAAAATATAAAATTATCAAAGAATATGAATAGGAAACATTTGGTTAGTAACAACATCCTAGCTATTAACATTTCTGAGAGACATGAAACAATATTTTGTAATGGAATGTTTTATTGTCTTCATAAAACGTTTCCTAAGGCAGTAATTAAGTATTACACCTACGATTTGGAGGTAAATCAATTAGATAAAGTCAAAAAGTTTATTGGGATAATTCAAAAATGTTCAAATGGAGTAGTAAAATTGCATATTAATATTACATCGTATAATGAGGTTGACCCGGAGAAGTTTAGAGATCAATTATTGGAATTTACAAATTTTGACTGGCAGCTAGGATCATTTGTATTTAATATGGAAAAAAATTTAGTATTTGAAACAGAGTACCTTTGTGTTACGTGTAATTTCAAAAAGAACATTTCCATCTGGCTAGCTGTTGATTGGGAAGAAGAGTTTTATTGAATCAGAATATTGTAAAAATTTTATAATATTTTGATTATTTTTGTCTTTTTAATCATAAAATAAGAAAACAATATTTTGAATATTATTATTCTCTATACTTTTGGTATAATTTTCAGTAGATTCCTTTAGGGTATATATATAAAAGAGATATACGTTCTTGAATTGGTATATTACATTAGTAAATACAAGGAAATGTGAAATAATTATGATAAGAAAATTTTGTACCCACAAGACATTATCACTAACAATATGATTTTTACAATTGATATAAAACAATTTCAAACATTTTTTTTACTTATTGAAATTTTAAAAAGTAATTAGTAATATAGATAAGATTAAATAATTTATTTTTATTAATATTAAATTAAAAAAAGTATTAAAATATTAATTTATTAAATACATTATATATACAGTTAACATTTATTATTTTTTAGAATCCATCCTTTTTGTTACTATAAAGTATTAGTTAAAGAAAAACCCTTTATTAGAAAAATAAGTTTTGAAATAGTTTTAAATATAACCGACCAACTTAGTTATTAATAAAAAATATGAGTACATTTTTAAAGCGTCATTACTAAACATAAATAAATGTCCAATCCCGATTAATTTTTTTATTTTTAATTTTACTAATCCTATAACAGATTAATTAGAATTTAAGAAGTGATAAACTTACCTGATTTTAATAATTACAATATACAGAAAGAAGTGCTCTTACTACGAGGAGGTTACATCTTTCAGAGCCATATTTGATACCTTAAAGTGTCATCTAAACAAAGATGAAAATAACAATTTCGAAGGCAATTGAGGGTATACGAATGATTGTAAAGATGACACATGCATTAAAATAAGATATATTTATATTATTTAAAAAGAACTAATTTATGAATTTTAGTATGTTATTATAATTTTCTTCCTATGACATAACAGTGTATGTAGATTTTAATATTATTAATTTTTTTAAATATCAAAGAATATTTTAAAAAGCCATTTTTAGTTGTATTCAAGTAAAATCTTCACTTATACTCTTTGGAGGTTTCACCTTCACAATCATTACAGTGAAAATATTCTTTCAACAACCAGTTGATTGAAGATAAAAGAAAGTTAGAACATGATGACATGAAAAGAGGATGATGAAGACATTATTGAATGTCTGTTTAATATTAATAATGTGTATCAACTGATTTCATCTTAAGAGATCATGTTAAGTTTAATAATAAAATTAAAATATTTTATAATAATTTAATAATAATATTTAGAGATTTCTCCACGTATTTGCTATTTTGTGAAAATAATTAATAAAGATTTTTGAATAATTTGTCCATTCTATTTTTATTATAAATCTAAAATGAAAATTTAATATATTTTAACTCTATTTTTGTCCTGTTGAAAAGACGGCTCAATGTGTTTACCGTCATTTTGATTTGGTTCCTTGACTACGTTTAACAACATACTATGTTTGACGTGTCTGATGTTCTCCTTGTTCCTTTAATTATTGTACATCAGGTATTTGTCCAGTTGGCGGTCTTTTTATTGTCAATAATATTCAACACTTTAATATAAAATTTTTTTTTATTACCTTCCTCTTTAAAGAATATTTTATTTTTGTATTAATTATTACATCTATTACTATAAAAAATATCTAAAGCAATAAAAGATAAGCTTCAACTATAGTCAGAATTAAAAATGACATGAATAATATGAGCACTTTTTTGAAGTAATAACATGTACTGTTAATAGTACTTGAGTTGACAACTAATAATGATTGTAACCAGAAATTCTTCTATCTCATTTTTTAATCAAAGAACACGAAAGTTGTTGTTTTTACGAATGACATAAATCAAAAGAAAATATTAAATGAGTAATTTTTTACTAATTAAATATGAAATAAAGATTAACATATTTAAAAATTTTAAAAAATGTAATTTTGTTTATGTAAATTGTTATATCGAATTTTTATTCTTATTACGTAGTCACCTTCACATTGGCACAGTTGTTCCTTCAAATGTAACAGGCGTTTCCTCAGATGTAACAGTTGTTTCCTCAGATGTAACAGTAGTTGCCTCAGAAGAAACAGTAGTTGGTTTAGTAGAAACTGTTGTTTCAGTAGTTGTAGTTGGACATGCTGTTGTTGTGCAACATATATTAGGACAAGGGCAATCATGATGATGATGATGATGATGATGGTGATGATGGTGATGATGATGTTCATGATGTGGTTTATGATGCGGTTTATGATGCCCTCCACATCCAAACGGTCCTCCACAATCTTCTTCTATTTCAACTTCTTTTTCTAATTTCAAAATTTCTTCAGAATTTAATTCATACTCATCCTCGGCTTCCTTACTACTTAAGACATCAGAATATTTTTTTGATTCTGAATTAAAATTTTTTGGATACAAGAAAGCATTTGTTGAAATTATGAATAATAATAGACATAATAATTTCAATCGTAACAAAAACATTTTCTTGATTAATCCTATACTAACCAAAAATGAAACTTATTTTTATACATATCCTTATCTTATAACACAATGTCATCTTTATTCACAGTATATGATAAGATAATTATTTGTTATATACATATTTTATTTTAAAAAAATATGTTCTTAACAAATATTTAAAAAATGAACATAAACATGATAAAAATATAAAAATTATATCTATAAAAGTGTGACCTAAAACAATGTAATATACATGTATAATGTTATGACTTTATCAAATATTTTCATTATAAAATTAATCTCCATAAAAGTATTATAAATTATTCATAATTTTTTATACATATTAAAAAATTGACATTTAAAGCTTGACTAAGTAAACAAATGATAATCAAAAATTGAAGAAAGATTATTTTTTCAACACTTTTTATTCCCGTGATAGTAATAAAAAAAGAAAGCATAAAAGCAAGCCAAATATTATCCAGTGAAATTATTTAAATAGTAATAAACATTTTTATTTTGTATCATGGGAACTTTTTTTACTCAGTTTCAAATGTATCTACTCCAGCTTCCTCATCAGCTGATGCCTCTTGATATTGTTGGTATTCAGAGACAAGATCATTCATGTTACTTTCAGCTTCCGTAAATTCCATCTCATCCATACCTTCACCAGTATACCAATGAAGGAAAGCTTTTCTTCTAAACATTGCAGTAAATTGTTCAGAGATACGTTTGAATAATTCTTGGATTGCAGTAGAATTTCCAATGAATGTTGCTGACATTTTAAGTCCTCGTGGTGGGATATCACAGACAGCAGTTTTAACATTATTTGGAATCCAGTCAACAAAATATGAACTATTCTTATTTTGAATGTTAAGCATATTTTCATCAACTTCTCTCATGGACATTCTTCCTCTAAAAATTGCAGCAGCTGTCAAGTATCTTCCATGTCTTGGATCACATGCAGCCATCATATTTTTAGCATCAAACATCTGTTGTGTCAACTCAGCAACAGTTACAGCACGATAACTTTGATTGGAACGAGATGTAAGTGGAGCAAACCCAGGCATGAAGAAATGAAGACGTGGAAATGGCACCATATTAACGGCAAGTTTTCTTAAATCTGCATTCAATTGTCCAGGGAATCGAAGACAAGTTGTTACACCAGACATTGTTGCAGAGACAAGATGATTAAGATCTCCATATGTTGGTGTTTGAAGTTTCAAAGTTCTGAAACAGATATCATATAAAGCTTCATTGTCAATGCAAAATGTTTCGTCAGTGTTTTCAACAAGTTGGTGAACAGAAAGTGTTGCGTTGTATGGTTCAACAACGGTATCTGAAACTTTTGGTGATGGAACAACTGAAAAAGTTGTCATAATTCTATCAGGATATTCTTCACGAATTTTAGAAATTAATAATGTTCCAAGTCCAGATCCTGTACCTCCACCGAGAGAATGAGTTAATTGAAATCCTTGAAGGCAATCGCATCCTTCAGCTTCTTTTCTAACAACATCTAGAACATTATCAACAAGTTCAGCTCCTTCAGTATAATGGCCTTTAGCCCAGTTATTTCCTGCACCTGATTGTCCAAATATATAATTATCAGGTCTAAATAATTGTCCATATGGACCGGATCTTACTGAATCCATTGTTCCTGGTTCCAAATCAACCAAAACAGCTCTAGGTACATATTTCTTTGAGGAAGCTTCATTATAATAAACATTAATTCTTTCTAATTGAAGATCAGAATCTCCTTCATAATTTCCAACGGCATCAATACCATGTTCATCTGAGATTACTTCCCAAAATTTGGAACCAATTTGGTTTCCACACTGTCCTGCCTGTATATGAACAATTTCTCTCATTGTTTTCTAACTTTCTATAATAAAAAAATGTCAATAAAAAAAGAATTAAATATGATAAAAAGTACAAAGAAGTTAGGAAATAAGAAAATGAGGAAAGAAACAGTTTTCAAAATGAATGAAATGTACTATCTATCATTTATAAATGCATATACTTATGTATATATATATACAAGTATCATGTCCCCCTTTTTCCCACACCAAGTCACGCTATACCATAATTAGGGATATTTTAAAAGTTAAGAAGTGATATTATGTATGCATAATGATATGAGTGGAGACATTTTTATTAATGTCCTTCCTAAGAATATAAAAATATTGTGTATAAATAAATTCATATACAAAGTAGCTGGATAGGGCATTATTAAAACATGAATAATATATATTATGAAAAGAATTTCTTTTTTTTGTATTTGATAATAAACGGCAATGTTTTTGTGCCAACCAAGTATATTTGGATTGAGATATAATAGATATATATATATATGCACACTCTTGGTAAGTATATATATATATACTACTGATTAGAAGGAAAAGTAATGGTATTGATAATTTAATGAATTTCTAATTTTCCAATAAAATTCGTGCCTAGGAGGACATAAACTGAAGAGATAAAAGAATATAATTTAGGAAATTAATTTTCCTATTCCTCTTAAAGATATAAATTCAAAATGTGAAAAGCTTTATATATGATATGAATGTTTGTATCTATGTCTGTGGATTATTTTGTTTTATTTACAAGAAATGGCCCATTTCTCATTGTTCATTTCGGTTATATCTATTGAGGAGAAGTGTCATGCATAAAAAATATTAGGCAATTTTTAAATAGAAATTTTATATATAAAAATTCTTTTCATCTATTATAATAGAGGTAATTAATTTTTCTTTTGTTTGTTCATGGTATTTCTCTTTATCATTCCCGTAAATAGAAATATTTTCAATTATTCTAAGTGACGTTTAACCTTCTCTACAATGTGTTCTTCCTCGTCTTTATTCAATTTGTATGAAAGGTAGGTGTTCCATGCCAATGCTGCTATCTGGGTTACAAAAACTCTATATTGAATAGGTATTACATAAAAATTTGCCAATTGAACAAAAGGCCAGAATTGCAAACTAGTTGTATATATTTCAAAAAACTCCTTCTTTAATGAATCAACAGATTCTGTTAATGAAAATCCTTCAGCTAACCTTAAAGCTAATATAACTGTTGAGGAAAATATAGGAGCAAAACATGTTTGATCCAGGAGAACCATTTTCAATGGTTTTATTTTAGGACTTCCTGGCATTCGTGCAAGTAAAGGAAAATATTTTGAAAGCACTGGAGCCTAAATAATATTTTAAACATTTATCACAATGAAAAATAAACTTACAATATAAAAACATGGGACGACAAAAAATCTTATCGATCTTGAGTAGTCAAAGTCGTTGCCAAATTTTTTTTTCTCTATAAGTAATTGACTAAAACCATCACCCGTAACTCCTAAAGTACCAGATAATAGCATATTAGTTATTAAGGTATGCTTTTTGAAGACATACCTTATTTTTGAAAGCATCATCTATTGTAAGAAATCGTTCATCAAGTAAATAATTCCTGTTTAAAAATTAAACTACATTACTCAAAACATATTTATATTTATTAAACTGCGGCGCGTTAAATTGAAAAGTGATAAGGATGTGAACTTATACATTTACTGATTTATAAAAATTATTACTGAATATAAAAATTTCTGACGAAAATGTATCAATTTTATAATTATTAAACATCACCATGTACTTTCATATTTGAACTTTGGTTCTGTCCTAAATTAATGTTATGTGATGAACCAAAAATATCTTCACTTCATATATCATTTTTTGCGAGGTAACGTGAATAACCAACACTACATGGGATACTACATTACTCAAAACATATTTATAGTTATTAAACTGCGGCGCGCCAAATTGAAAAGTGATAAGGATGTGAATTTACACATTTACTGATTTATAAGAACTATCACTCACATTAAAAATGTCTGATGAAAATGTATCAACTTTATAATTATTAAACATCACCATGTACTTTCATATTTGAACTTTGATTCTGTCCTAAATTACTGTTATGTGATGAACCAAAGATATCTTCACTTCATATATCATTTTCTGCGAGGTAACGCAAATACCCAACACTACATGGGATACTACATTACTCAATACATATTTATAGTTATTAAACTGCGGCGCGCCAAATTGAAAAGTGATAAGGATGTGAATTTACACATTTACTGATTTATAAGAACTATCACTCACATTAAAAATGTCTGATGAAAATGTATCAACTTTATAATTATTAAACATCACCATGTGCTTTTATATTTGAACTTTGATTCTGTCCTAAATTACTGTTATGTGATGAACCAAAATATTTTGTACTGATTGATTATCTACTAGATATTGGAGTGTATTGAAGCATGTTACACACAAAAAAAAATTCTTCAACACTATTCACCATTAATATTGTAATAATTAATCTGTAACACGATAAATATTTTGTACTTATTTGATGTATATACTGATAATTTTCAAATAATATTAACTAATTATGAACAACATATATTATATGAATATCAAATACATAATGTTATACACTAAAACAATATTATATGTTAATATGAGTTTTTTAAATTTTCATGATTAATATTGAAATTTTTATTAGAGCAAAAAATGAGCAATTTGTTTTTGTGTGTATTTATTTAAACATGGATCTATTTTATTAAAGTATAAATTATCTGAATGTACCAATGAATTTTTTGCTTTTATTTAATTAGATTATCTTTATAAGATATATTTTATGTTTTATTGACAACAATAGCTGATATATATTCATATTTAAATCTATCGGAAGATGAAGCTCCATTATAAATAAAAACGATAAGTCCATCTTCAGTATATATATTTTTATAGGGATTAGGTATATGACCACAAAAACAAAGACCCATGACATCTTTCCTTGATTTATATTTTATTTCTACACTCCCTGTTCCTCTTGTACATACCGAATGTTTAGCCATATTTAAGAAAACTAAAGTAAATCTAACTTGTCTGTCTTGTGGAGCGCTTATATATCCATAACAAGATTTTTTTCCACTAATTGTATATCCATATGTTTGATATCTATCTGCTTCAACATGCCTTCCTGGACATCCTGTGCTACCAAGACTATTGGGAAGTAATCCGTTGCAATCATTGTTTGTAAATGGAAAAGGACAAATACATTGATTACATTTATTTGGATTTTGATATCCATTCTTATGACAATATAAAGTATTATTACACTTTTGCTTACAAAAATGGCGATTCACAATTTTATAATCATTAAAAGTGACTACTTTTTTTTGGCCCATCATTTTTTGATATTGATCACCATAATATCCCTTCGCTGTTATTGTTTTTTTTATCACCTATACCATAATCATATGGATAATTATGAACTACAGAACCATAGTCATATTGTGTATCATATATTGGAGTATATGTTAGATTGGTATTTTTTTCAAAGTAAATTTTATTTTTATTATAATCTTTTACATTTTTTTGTTCAATGTTAACATAATTATCTCTATCATTACGAGTCTGTTCCGGGAAGACTCCCAAAGCATTAAGTATTAAACCTTGTATTACAATATAATTATATTTGTCTTTATGCGATATATATATTATATTTGAATTATTGTTTTCTTTTGTACCTATCCTATCTGAATAAGTGTAATCTCCACTTTTAAAAATTATACCTTGTTGATTATATTCTAATGATTTATTTTCTTTAAAAGTAACACATGTAAAATAAGCTATAAAACTTATTGCACTGTCTATATAATCATAACTTTCTTTATATTCAATTTTATAATTTATTGGAAATCTCCATTGACGATTAGTATCGTTTAATATTCCTCCATAACACTTATTTAAATTAAAATTTTTATATTTTATAACTTACATTTTGTAGCAAATAAATTAATATAATCAAAAAGAACATCACTATTATTGATATAGTTTTAAATATTAAAATAAAACATTTGCTATTTTTTATCACTGACATTTATATACATAACATTACTATTTATATTAAATGATTCAAACATTATACTAATTGTGATATAAAATGTTTAAAAATTATTTACGTGTAAACAAATATTTTATGTGAACTTCCCACTCAATTATTTAATTAATGATCTACATGTTATTTAAAACTTTACTTTAAAAATATTCTGATACTTCCAATTTTAGAAACTTTTACTATATTAAAAAAAATAATCATAATATATTTTTTGATATATTAATAGACATACTTTTAAATATATAAACGGTAAATTAATTAGAATTTCATCATTGTTTATCTATTCTTACACCATACCCAATTTGCACTTTTACATACCATGACAAGAAAAAAATTAAAGAACTTCTCTTTTTCAATTCAAATTAAAAATACTTACAGGAATATTCCCCTTATCTATAAATATCATTACCAATTTAACAGATAATTTACCATCTATTGAAAATAAAAAATTCGTTATTGATATAAAACATTTTCTAAATTGATATCATTTTACATATTATCTATCATTATCAAATATCAACTTTGTTTATCAAAAGGGTAAGTGTCAAATTTTTTGTATAATTAATAAAAGTTTTTAACTCTTCTCTCAACTGATAAGATAATAGTTTTAAATATGTTAACATTTCAAAATTTATTTCATTTCTCCTATATCTATTTTTATATATAAATATTATATTTTATTTTGAAAAAAAATATTATGTGTAGTATCGTTAAATTGTTTCTTTTAATATTTTTTTTTCTTAATTATTATCCCGGTGAAGGAAGAGTTACCCAGAAAGAGTTGAAGAAAGTCCTTTTCAAATTGAAACAATTAAAGAGAGAAATTCTTTTGCATGAATTTGATGAGGTTAATAGTTATGAACCGATTAAAAATGAATGGAATTTTTTGAATTGCAATTATTATGTTCATAACTGGCCTGGGTTAACTCTTGACACGCCGAGATATAAAATTCCATGTCCCGAAATTAATGATCAATGTGTAACTGTTATTGGTAGTAATTATAATGAAACTTCTATTTGGAAAGGATGTGAATCAACTTCGAGGAATTTGTTTAAATATGAGAGTGAAGAATGTAGTGTAAGTTGAGATATATATTTCTATTTTTAATTAAATCTTTTTAGGAAAACCATTGCGTCTCGGTAAATGATGTTAATGAGAACCGAAGTGGGGTTGCATGTTGTTGTTCTACAAGATTATGTAACAGTGATGATTTAATGAAGCATGGTAATGTTAGTAAACCTTTATTATTTTTAACTTTGCTTCAAATTTTTTATGCGTTTATAAATTAATCCACAGAGAGCCTACGTCATATGAAAAGATATCAAAAATTCTCTTAACAAATAATAATAATATTTATATTTAGGAAAAATAAAATTATCAAAATATTAATCTATTCATTGTAAAGAAAAGGTGATAAAAAATTCTACTATTTACAATTGAATTTTATATTATTTTAACTTTTTTGTTTTATCCAATGACTTTAATGATTTTAAAAAATAATAAATAATTTTTGTCATTATAAACTAGAAATATTATAGCTTAAATTTCATATTTCAAAGAACTATATTTTTTGAAAAAAAAATTATATATTTCTACGAATTAGATACCTGACGACAATGCTTGTATTTGGTCTTATTGTTGGTGGAGCAAATATCCTTCTCATTCTTATATGGTTGTTAATTTCAACAATAATGGATATTTGAATAAAGGTAATGAACAAGGTTTTTTTTTAAATGTCTACAGAATGATTATTACGAACAAGCAACCTATTAACAAAGTACAAATTAATATGTAACCAAGTAATTAATTATCCAGAGATGATAAAATTTTATTGAACATTATACTGTATACTTTTATTACTATTGATAATAAAATGTTTAAACATTTAAATTTCATTTTGTAACTAATTGTGAAAGAGTAACTCTGGAACTAATTATTAAAACAAAAATTAAAATTCATTTCATACTTTGTTGATAGAACAAAAATTAATGATAACTATTGTTCTTCAAAATTAGTGATATTTATACAAAAGAAGATAAAATAAAAAAAATGGCATAAATTTAAAAATTCATTTTAAAAATACTCTCGTTTCAAATATATTTTCTTCTGATGTATCATTTTTCACAAAACCATACTTTATGCATTATTCAATGTATCGGATTTATTTGTACACTAATATTATCCTTATTTACCATATATAAGGTAGTAAATTTTACAAAGTTTCATATCAATGTCAAAGCGATATCTGTCGTAAGTTTGATAAAAAAAATAAATGATTATTGATAGTGCTTTTTATTGGATATTTCATCAAATTTAATAACAAGGATATCCCAGGCCGTTACTGCAAAATGTATTGGAGATGATAATGGAACAAATTTTAAACATATCATTAATTCATTCCTAGCAGCTGGAACTTTATGCTTAAGCCTTAATTGTGTAAAATTAATTATTGAAAGATTCTGGTCATTGAAACAGTGTAAAAAATATGAGAAGTCTAACTTTAGTTGGTACATTTATATTATAAATATTTTAGAATATTGTATCTTAGTCCTATTAAGATACAACATTTCAAAAACGGAATTCTTTTTAATTTTCCATATTGGCGCGTTATTTATTTCTTTACTTACCTATCCTTTTTTGTTACGCCAACAAAAACGATTATATCTCAAGATTAAGAATGACTTCAAAGATAGAGCTGTATTTTCTTTATCACAAAAATATCAAATATTGGAGACTGAAAAAATTGCTAAGGTCATGTTACCATTTATTATAATTGTTGCTTTAGGTTCTTTATTGGTTGGTACTATTTATACTATCGGTCATAGAATGGATTTTGACCATGAAACGACTGCAGATCTCATGTTTTTTTCTATATTGTTTGGTTATATACGTGATACTCTATCAGTATCATTCCTATTCTTTTTAACAATACCAAAAACCACATTAAAAAGGCTGCAGTTGAGAATATTTAAAATAAAAGTTACCTCTGTTATTGACCCAATTGAAAATAGTTATGCAGGCCCAAATGGTAAATTGTATTTTGAACAGTTACAGAAGCAATGGATATGATTACGTGATGAAAGGAAATATTATTTTGAACATTGAACATAATAAAAAAAGTGGTGGTAGACAAATTAATCGAATAATAAAAGTTTTCAAAAATAGAGTACTTGTAACACCAAAAACTTCGTAGACAACATAAAAAAAGTAATGGTGTCATTAAATTACAAGATAATTAATGATAAATACATTATCTTGTTTATTGTTATTTAAAACTATTTTAAATGCTATGTCAATGAATATTTTTCAAAGAATTTTTTTATACTATAAAAAATGGTTTCGTATCCTTACCTATGTAGAGTGATAAATAGTGTGGCACAATCAGTACTGGTAATAATTTCTATTTCATTAAATATTATGCTAATGACTATAGCAATTAAACATAAGATGATATTTAAAAATTTTTCTAACTATACAATTTGTCAAATAGCTGTTTCTTGTACCATTTTCAATATTTCATTTTTATTACAATTAATTGATGGTATATTTCCATTTATAAATATAATTGAAAATCAAGCAGATTTATATGAATGCTTAGCTATTCTTCTTTCTTTCACTTTTGGTTATCAAATGAGGGATTCTATTGT
>LM523219.1:32439-58731 GCA_000941615.1 Parastrongyloides trichosuri
CCGCCAAATTCAGAATTAAAATAAATAGCTCCAAATCCTATCTCACCAGCTTCTTTTAGTACATCTAAAGGAAGTTCGCCTTTGGCATTCTGTTCACCACTAAATGGATAAAGTTTTTCTTGTACAAATTGTTTGGCCAATTTTTGAATTTCAATTGTTTCTGGAAACAAACCTATTGATGCTAAAATAACAAAAATTAAATACCATCAACACAATAACTAGTGAAATTTCTGACAGAATGTAGAACATTTCCAAATTTCTTAATGGTTTTTGGAATTCCTAATAATAATCTCATTTTGACCTAAAAATTAATATTTCTTATATAACGTTTTTTAAGCTTTATCATATTTTTATTTAATAAATTGTGTGAATAACGCAATAAAAGTGAGGGCAGGTGAGTATGATTGTGAATTTCGACACGAAAATTATTTTAATAATGTATGAGAAATGTTGAATAGTACTTTGCTGCCAAAAATTAATTAGTTTAATTATATTACAATATTGAATTAAATTTTCTAGAATAACCTTCAGTTAAAGTACATATTTGTGTAATTATATATTTTTTAATTACAATGAGACAAAGAAGAAGATATTACTAATTTATTGAATTGAAATGATAAGATATTTTTAAATAAAATATTTTTTAAATACTTTAGACATATAAACTATGTCAAATTTTAAATATATATTTTTTGGCCAAGAATATTCATTATAATCAACTTATTAAAATGATTAAATACTTGACAATCAAAATTTTTTTACCAAGGAATAAAAAAATCAAGGTTATTTTTAGAAACGCTGTCCATCACGTTATTGAAATATCAACTGTTTAAAATGTGTTTATTATATGTATACATTCATCGTTTATGTAAGAAGCACTATCGATGAATATAAATATTTGTAAACAAAAAGGAGTATATAAAGGAAGAAAATTATTCGTTAAATATCATTTGGTAAATTAATATTATTCTACAATGAAATTCTTCTACATTATCAGTATACTCTCCTTAATTATTTTAGAGTATATTCCTGCTCAAGGTTTCAGTCATGATCGTTCTTTAACGAAAGCTGATTTTGGTGGAAAAAAAGATTCAGTCATCAGAGTAAAGAGAGATTCAAGTTCAGACGAAAGTAGTGAAGAGGATAGTAAGAAGAGTGAATCAGGAAGTTCTTCATCTGGTAATAAGGAATCCAAAAAAGAAAGAAAAGAGAGAAAGAAGAAGGAGAAAGAAGAGCGTAAGCAAAAGAAGAAGGAAGAGAAGAAGAAGCGTAAGGAGGCTAAGAAAGCTGAAAAACAGAAGAAAAAAGATAATAAGGAAAAGGATGAAGATGATAAAAAGAGCGATGAAAGTGATAAAAAAAGTAGCGAAAAAGATAAAAAAAAGGTTGAAAGTGATAAAAAGAATGATGATGAATCTAAGAAAAATGAAGATAAGAAGGAAGATAATAAAAAATCACGCTAAAGGTAAGTAAACGTGATTTAATTAAATTATTGTTATATTTTCAGATGAAAAAGGTTCATAAAGATATACATTTCTAAAACAATTTAACGTTAAACAGAAGGCAAAAGATTACATTTAAACATATACAAATCAAATAAGCTGGACACAAAGACTATCTATTATCAACATTAAATGTAATTTCAACCATACTTTTTTTCTTAAAAATCAAATATGTTGTTTATTTCTAAATAAATAGTTCAGCAATAAAGTAACGTTGTTTAAACACGATTGTTATAATTATTCCATAACATTTGATCTCCTTTTAAAAGATAGTTAATTCTTATTATGAAACTAATCAAAAATAAAATTGATACCAGCAATTAATATTTAAATAACATTATTAAAAAATTCTAATAAAATATTGATAATGGTTTATCTTTTGTTGACATCATTTCTTGAATAATGAAAGTAAATTGTCTTACTTATATCATTATTGTAATGGTAACAATCTTGTATATAAATAATTACAAATCATCAAAAATTACCAAACCATCATGCAAAAACAAAATTTATTAATTTTATTCCTCATTCATTTCTCCTACGAATCCCCAATACCTTCTTCAACCAATGATTGCAAAACCTTCTACACAATTTTTGCTGTTGATCATTCATTAGATGGCTATGAAACTTTTGACAATCAAATGCTTATCATGGATACATACTTTGACCTCTACAATACCCGTGGTTTGGATATATATTTTACAGCTGGTGGTCAAGATGGGGAAGAAGAAGGTGAAAAATTTAAAACAGTAACACCAGGAGATACCAATTCATTGAATAGATTACTTTCTTCCATTTCATATGCCTATCCAGATGTAGGGAGAATATCTTATCAACCACTTCTTACTGATATTTTGTCCAATAATAATATTAAAAATTCTCGTAGAAATATAAGTAATTCAGCTCTTGTTGTTTTCATTGGTTCAGATATTGTAAACAAGATGGAGGTAAGAGATTTAATTTTAAATAAATTGGGAAAGCAGGAAAATTTACTTGTACTTGGTATTGTGATGGATAAACAATATTATGACGCTGCAAACTATATGATTGGTGGTTCTGAAAGACTTTTCCTTTATGATTATGATGATACCAATGCTTCTCAAGTAGTTGATTTTATTGTCCAAAATACTTGTTCCAATATTGTCCCTCCAACAACACCTAGACCTCCATCATCTGATCCAATGTGTCAAAGTACAGAACAAATTTGTGATGTTGGTGTTGCTGCTGACGTTTCATCTGATGTGTTGACACCAAATAATTATCTTAATGAAATGGGATTGATTTTACAATCTATTCCTTTTGAAGTTCCATATTTGGGAAGGGTTGGTTTCTTTGGATATTCTGATATTGGGAGATACTTTTATAATATTTCAGATGTTATGACACCAAAGCAGTTTGAAAATGCATTACGAACGTACAAGCAGCATCCTGGATCATCAATGACTGCAGCAATGGATGGATTATTAGAGCTGATAAGTAGTAAAAATAATTCATACAGATTCACTTCGTACATATATGTATCAAAAGTTAACACAACAGAGACTGGCGGTTTAATTGGAAAAGCGTTGACCTTAAGCGAAGCAGGAGCACTTAATTTTATTGTACTTGATAACTCTATTCCTAATGGTCAATTAATGGTTCTGAAACCTGATAATATTTTTTATCCATACAAATATTCTGATCCTGATGAGAAAATTCAAGAATTTGTCTCAATTTCTTTAAAGTGCACAACAAGGATAAATGTATGTAATTAACTCTTAACAAAAGTATGTATACTTGCCTTCTATTAGTAAATATTTTATTGAACATGTTTCTTAAAAACCTAATATCATTTATGAATTATAAAATTTAATTAAAAACAAATTTATTATTAGAAAATGAGGTCACTTTTAAGAAAAGATAATTAATATCCTCATAAATTAACACGTGTTAATACTAAGAATTGCTATTTATATTAAAACTTTTTCTAATATTTTTTTTCCTTATATATATGTAAATTTTCANATGGATGGGGTAGGAAGGAATGATATCCTCGTATCAGCTAAGCCTGCATATATTAATAAAAAATATATAGAAGATTTTGTACTACCAGCTATAGCATTAATTATAAATATTTCTATTGTTACCTTAACAGTTCTAAAGGAACCATTTAAAAGCTCTAGGAATGTCAAAATTGTTGTCATCCTTCAATGTGTTGGCGGTTTATTATACAATGGTTTCAAGATAATTTATTTCATATCTGCTTTTATATGGATTAAAAATGAAATAAAGTTTAGTATTTTAGTTTCAACATTTTATATTCAATTTAATTTATTTTTGTACAATGTTAACTTCTCTATACCCTCAATCATTACATATTGGAGATTTATGAAAATTGTTTTCTTAAGAGAAGTCAGTATTTATGAACATATTCTTGTATCTATGTTTTGTTTCTTTTTCAACTTTATTGCTTTGGTTCACGTCGTTGTATACTCTACAAATATGTATCCAAATTCTCTATTTACAGCTTTTTATACCTCTGGAGATATACTTCAAGATTACATACAATGGTTTGATGTTATGCCTCAATTAATTAGTGGAACTCTAGCCTTGATAATGAATATCTTAATATTGGTAAGTATAAAAGTTGAAAGAAACAAAATGACTTNTGTGACGATAAAGAAGAATTCACATGAAATTGCTTTAACAGTTAACCTTCTATTTCACACAATAATTCCACTTATATTGACATATTTTGCCAATATTTATTACTTTCTTAACATTTATTGTAAGTTTAGTTGTACAAAATTAATTCATTCTTTTAGATAATCTTGAAAATCTTCTTGCTGAAGAAGTATTTAGTATCATCCAGAATGCCTATTGTATTATTTGTCCCGTGTCACTGATCCTGTTTATCAAATCATATAGAGAGTTATTTTTATCACGCTGTCTTTCAAAACCAGTGGTTCCTATTAAATTATCTTCAACGAAAAAAATTGTTGTATAATAATTCTCAGATAAATAATTAATGAAAAGTTAAGGAAGTATGGAAACATGTAAAAGGAATTAATTATCCTTCTTATTTTTAGCAATATATTTTACTTTGAATGAATAATTTAGTTTTATCTATCTAAAGATTTTTTCTATTAGGTTAAAATTAATATTTTAATTAAGGTATAAATTATTAACATTGATGTTTAACACGTTTTTATAATAAAATATTTTAATTAAATAATTATATTTGAAATTTTTAAATATGCAAAATGTTAAGATAATTAAATAAATATTTAATTGAAATTTTTTAATTAATTTAATGATAATGTTTTGTTATACTCTAAAAAACATGAAGGTTTTATAAAAATATTTATAAGTATGAATAGAAATTTTGCATTTTAAATTTTATTATTTTAAAATTATAGAAAAATACTACTTATGATAATTTAGTATTTTAAAAGAATATAAATCATGAATCCTAAAATACCTGAACTAATATTGATGGGGCTTTTACCGTATTTAGGCGATTCATTAGACATATTTTTTTCCATCTCACCAATTCTTGTCATGTATTCAGGTAGTTTTTCTCCAGTCTTAGGTAAATAAATTTCCATATTAGCACTATATGAATTAGCAACCATATTTAAATATACATTGTTAGCTGTATATCCTTTTGAACAATTATTACCATTGCAACAGGAAATCCCAAAAGTATACTCTTGTTCACCGTGATTTGACATTAATTTTTCTGGTAAAATTTTTTCTTTTAAATATCTAGTTTTATATTCACTTAATTTCATTTTTTTAGAGTATTCCTTTGTCTAAAAACACATTTTAATTTATTAGTAAAATAATTTTAAACCTACACCACTACAATCTCCTGGCTCAACACAAAAAGTATGAATATTATAAAATGCTTTATTCATAATAACTGCGAGTGCACACCCAGTTTGACAATTATCAACAGGAATTGTAATGATTATGTGGTTGGAGCCATATATATCTCCTAAAAGATAGATACTTGGACATGCTATTGAAGCTCCATCTTTTGGAAAAAATAAAATAATGGTAAGAAAAAAATATATATTATACATATTTATTATTCTATTTAAAAATATTTTTTACCTATATAAATACAAAAAATTGTATATATAGATTACAATATTGAATATTTATTCTATTATTTAAATTTATATTTGAAAAGATAATTATTTGAAAGATTATAAAAAATATTATTATAATTTTAAAAATTTGAATTATATAATTTTTATGAGAGTGAAGTAATTTAATTTATTTAGAAAAACATAAACGTCATTTATATTATCTTTAGAAATGAAATCAAGATAATACAATATACTTCCATATCAAAGTATGAGAACAAATTGCATGTGATTTTTAACAATATTATCAGATAAATCTCGATAAAACTAATTACTGATAAATTTAACCACTTAATACAAATGACATCACTTTCAGTGATAAACTTATCATTTAATTAAGATGAATATAAATATAGGGGTCTGTTATACCATCTATAACAAACCAAAATGAGTTTCTTTCATATAACATTATTATTTTCTCTAGTAGTCTCATCATTTGGAGGTCCATCGCCATCAACATATGATTGTAGTACCTTATACTCTATTTTTGCTATAGATAATTCAGAACTTGGACATGATCTTCTTGACTACCAAATTCGACTTATAGACCATTTCAATGCTATTGCAGCTACTTCAAAAAAACAATCATTTTTTACAGTTACTTCACAAAGTGGAGAAATATTGACAAATGATTATGTTGCCCCATTATCAGAGGATACAAATTCATTAAACAAACAAGTATTCAATGTTTTATCACAAAACGTTGATGTTCAAAATATATCCTTCTATCCATTACTTATAGATATTTGTGGGAACGTTAAAGTAGAGGCCACAAGAAACTCTGTTCAAAATACAGTTTATATTACCATTATTGGATCTGATATTATTGATAAAGAAAATATAAGAATTGTGGCATTAAATCAACTAAACAGATATCTTAGTGATATTTCATTAGCTATAGTTTTGGACAAACAATACCTTCAAAATGCAACTTACATGTTCGGAGGTGAGGATAGAGTATTCCATTTTGATATAAACTCAGATACAAAGTATGACGATGTAGCTAATTGGATATTGAAAAGTTCATGTTCAAATTCGTTCCCAGCAACAACACCAACACCTCCAACTAACAGTCCAGCATGTCAATTAACTGAAAGAATTTGTAATGCTGCCTTTGCAATTGATGCTTCACCTGATGTATTATCTAAACTTGATTTTGAAATTGAAAAAAATCTTGTCAAAAAGGTTCTTCCTGAAACAATTCCATATTTACTTAGGGCAGCATATTTCCAATACTCTTATTTGTCATTTAATTTAAATGATTTCTCTACAACTATTTCTCCAAAACAACTGAATTATTATATTAATAGACTTGAACTAAGTCATGGATTAAATATAAGTAGAGCAATTGATTACCATTTAATGTTAGCTAATGAACATTTATACTATGGTAGTAGTTTCTCTGCATTTATATTTTTATCACAAACACCAAATCCTTCCGACGTCCAGGCAGCTATTTCAGAGGCAGAAGAGTTACATACATATGGTCCATTGAATTTTATACTCTTAAACAAGAATGTTGATTACAAATCTTTGTTACCATTGAAGCCAGATAATTATATTTATTATGACTTGAATTCAAATGATACTGATGTTGTTGCCAAGTTTATCCAAAAAACAATATCTTGTAAACTCAGAGTTGCTAGATGTTGGTAATCGTCCTTTATACAATTTATCAAAATAATTTTTTATTTGCTCATTAAACGGGATAGTTTAACCAATATATAAAATTTTTATAATTTAAAAAGAATATTGATAAAAAAATTCCTTAAAATTTATTGTTTGAAAAAGTGTATAAATTATCAGTAATGAGAAAACTGAAACAATTTTGATTAAGTTTTTATTGTTTTCATCACCTGGCCTATAATTCTTTCACCATTTTGAAAAACTCTATCTTAATAATCATTGTGGTTCTCTTCTTCTTTAGATTTAGTTGTATTGATGCCGCCTAAATTAAGAACAAGATTTGAATAGAGGACCTATAGCATGGACAAATCCATAACAATCATTACCTGAGTAACATTGAAATTCAGAATTATATTTTTTTTCACCATTATTAAATATAAAATTGTTACTGATACTAAAACTTTTAATTCCCCAAATTCTTGATACTTGTCATTCTAAAAAGATAATATAAAATAATATAAAGCCTAAAGCATACTTTACAATCTTCATTTTCAATAACACAAAATTCATTTTTAAGTATAAAATCTCCAATGAAGACATACCAAATAATACATTTGATTTAACGGTTATATCCATTCATAGATAAAACATTTGAACCTAAAATTTTACCTCCTTTTATTACATTTTCGGGGTAGGACAAAGTAAAGAAAATTTATTTTTTGGAAACAAGAATACGAAGAGGGAATATAAAATACATATTAAAAAATTCTATTTAAAATATAATTATTTATCAGTATATTTATTTTATTTGATTATTTTAATTTTTTATTCACTCGGAAAAAATTAGTGATACTTCTTTTGAGTATGGCTATTAAAAGTTATGCCTTATTAAGTTTATGAGAGTGGGTGTGATAATTTATTTGATAAAATATAAACATAACTTTTCTTTATCTGCAAAATAAAACTGAATGATATAATTATACTCCTCCGTAAGACGGTGAGAACCACTAGCTTTTGCTTTAACTTTTATTAATTGTTTATTTTCATGATAACACAGGAAATTGTGATAATCAGTTATTTAAGATGATATCACTATATTTATATTGATAAAATAATTCTTTTGTTCAAATCATTATAAATATGGAGTATCAATATTATTATTTCTAACAAACAAAAATGAGCTTAATTCATTTAATTTTATTATTTTCTTTTGTAGCTTCATCATTATCTACATCTGATTGCAGCACTTCATATTCAATATTTGCTATTGATAATTCAGGAGTTGGACATAATCTTCTTAATGATCAAATTCAAATTATAGATCATTTCAATGCTCTTGCTGCTACGAAAGAACAATCATTCTTCACTATCACATCACAAAGTGGTGAAATTTTAACAAACAATTATGATGTTCATCCATCTGGAGATATAAATTCATTGAATAAACAATTATACAATGTTTTGTCACAAAACGTTGACGTTAGAAATATATCTTTCCTACCACTTCTTATGAATATTGCTGGAAGTGTTCCTGTTAACAATCAAAGATTAACTGTTCAAAGTACAACATACATTGTTCTAATTGGATCAGATATTGTTGATAAGCGATCCGTTAGATCTATTGTTATAAATAATTTAAATTCATATGGTAATGCTATTTCATTAGCTATAGTTTTGGACAAACAATACTATCAAAATGCAACTTACATGTTCGGAGGTGAGAATAGAGTATTCCAATTTGATATAAACTCAAACACAAAGTATGACGATGTAGCTAATTGGATATTGAAAAGTTCATGTTCAAATTCGTTCCCAGCAACAACACCAACACCTCCAACAGACAGTCCAGCATGTCAATTAACTGAAACAGTTTGTAATGCTGCCTTTGCAATTGATGCTTCAACAGGTTTCTTATCATCAACTGATTTTCAGGCTGAGAAAACACTCGTTAAAAGAGTTCTTCCTCAAGCAATTCCATTTTTACTTAGAACAGCATACTTCCAATATTCGTATGTATCTATGTTGTTAAACGATTTCACTACAACGATATCTCCAAGCAATTTGAATTATTCCATTGATCTGTTCAAACAATACGATGGATTAAATATAAGTAGAGCAATTGATTACCATTTATTGTTAGCCGATGAACATATATACGATGGCACTAGTTTCGCTGCATTTATATTTCTATCACAAACACCAAATCCTTCTGACATCCAGGCAGCCATTTCAGATGCAGTAGAATTACGAACCTATGGACCATTAAATTTTATTATTTTGGACAAAAGAATTGATTCCACCTGCTTATTACCATTGATACCGGATAATATTATCTATTTTGATTTAAATTTAGACGATCCTGATACTATTGCCAAATATATCCGTAACACTATGTCTTGTAAACTTGAAATTGCTCGTTGCTAATAAATTAATTTGTATTCATCTTATCAAATAAATTTATATTTTATATCAAAATTTAAGTTCGATTAATTTTAAGATAACGGGTGTGATAAACTTCTTAATTTTATATGAAAAGCTTTATATGTAATCGGGTACTTACGTAATAAATTTTGATAAATATTACACTTGTTTAAACATGAATTTGATAAAAATATTCAGATAAACTCAGTCACTTCCAAACATATTATAATGAACTATATAAAGATAAAATATGTGCTGATAAAAATATATCATAAATAAAGAAACTATTAATAGTATGTTCAATAGATAAAATGGATCCTTTGACTATAACATTATTACTCTTTCTGTTTACTCCTATCTTTGGAACACCAATACAACTAACCCAATATTGCAGTATTTCATACACAATTTTTGCCATTGATAACTCTTACCATGGTAATAAATATATTCAGGACCAGATAAATATAATTGATCTTTATCATACAATTGTTGTTACTTCTCAAAGAGAGTAATATATCACTGCTACATCACAAAGTGGAGAGATTGAAACTAACAATTACGATATCGTATCATCAGGAGATTCAAACTCTTTAAATGGACAAATATCAAAAATTTTATCACAACAGGTAGGTGTTGAACAAATATCCTTTGTACCATTGTTAACGAGTATTGCTAGTAGTAGCAAAATAAACTCTGTCCAATTAAAAATTCAAAGTGCTCCTTATGTTGTTTTTATTGGATCAGATATTAATGATAAAGCTAGTGTTAGATCTGTAACATTAAATAAACTGAATAAAGTAAATGCTGCTACATTAACAATTGTTATGAATCCAACTTACCATGTAAATGCTACATATATGTTTGGAGGTCCAGATAGAGTCTATCAATTTAATTCAACTTCACCCAGTAGACTAGATGATGTGTCAAAATGGATTTTGACAAATTCGTATTCAAGTTCATTCCCAGCAACAACATCAACTCCTCCAGCTAGCTCTCCATCTTGCCAATTAACAGAATCTATTTGTAATGTTGCTATTGCTATTGATGGATCTTCGGATGTCTTATCAGCAACAGATTATCAAATGCAACTCAATTTGATCAAAATAGGTTTTCCACAAACCATTCCATACCTAGAAAGAGTAGCTTTCTTTGAGTATGCTGATATTGCCGCAAATTTGCATGATTTTGGAACAACATCATCAATAACTGATTTTAATACCAATGTAGATTTATTTAAGCAATACTCTGGATTTAATCTATCTAAAGTATTCGATCAACTTTTATCTGTAGCTAAAAATCAAAAACAAATTGGTGGTTTTTCATCATTTGTTTTCATTTCAAAAACTCCATCCGCTGATGATCTTCAATTATCCATTCCATTGATAAAGAATTTAATGATATATGGGGATGTAAACCTTATTACCTTCAATGACTCAATTGATTTAGACGTCATAACTAAGTTGGATCCTAGTAACTTCTATACTATATTCTTAGATGACATTGACATGGATTTTTTTATCAGTTTTATCCAATTAACAATGGTATGTAAAAGTGAAATTGCTCCTTGCTAATAAACATAGGTTTCAAAATGATTTTGTTTTATCTAAAATAAATATTATTAAACAAAATGAAAAAACACAATAATTTTTTAAAAGGTTATGAAACAAATGTCTTAATATATAGAATTCCATTTATACGATTCACTAAATTTTGTGTTTTGAACAAGAATATTGAAATTGGTACAACATTTATTTAAAATGCAATGTCCTGTAAAATTGAAGTCGCTAGATACTAGTAATTAATGGTAACTAACCTTTATGTACTTTATTAAATAAACTTTCTGATTATCCAATTTACAATGTTATTTAATTAAACAAGCAAAAATATTATATAGTTAAAAATTTACTCTTCTACATCTTATCTGTGTTTTTTTTAAATTGATTTAACATTCAGAATACCGTAGTGTTAAAAAACTAATCAAAAATAGTTTCAAACAGAGAAGAAAGAATTAAAGAAGGAATTAAGTTTCTACTATGAACAGGGATAATGTATGTTTTTATGGGCGTATTTCTTCCATAATAGATGGATATGGTGTGTTAAAGGTGGTATTCATCATTGTTATTTCATTAAAATATCCCAAATGATTATTGGGCATCATTGTAGTTGGTGACAGCATTTGTTGTTGAAAATTCATATTATTAGATAAAAAAGATGAAAGTCTAAATTAAGTTAATGTTAAATAAAAAAAATAAAGTCATGATTACCTATCTTGAATAGCTAGATTCATTTGTAGGTATTGAAGCATCCCCAAATTTTGATGAATAAATTGAAATCTGTAAATTAATAATTTAATGATTGTTTAATTTTTTATCTTACCCATTATTTCTGTTAGAATAATGTTCATTATTAAAGTTCCAAAATTGAAAATTATTATTTTCCGAAGATTCTTCTTGTCTATCAATTTCAAATAAATGTGTTTTCATGAAATTTCTCAAAAGTACACATGTATTATCATTATGCATATTTCTACTAGTATAGTATAAATCATAAAGAAACTTTATTCGATCGTATTTCTCCTCAATGTTCTTAGGATCTATTTCTTTAGGTACTTCCAAATTTAAATAACATAAAAGCTTTAGGTAACGTTTAACCTTAAATGATAAATGATCTCTTTTCCCTCTACACTTGAATATTTTGCTAACAGTATCAAATCTATATCCCTCTTCATTGAATTTATTCTTCATCTAGATAAAAAATATAATTTTCAGTTGTGTCAAAAAATTATTAAGAAAGTACATAAAAAAATTCATCCTTAGAATTTGTATGTATAACGTAATTTTATAATTTTTTAAAGTTACAAAAAATACTTAATATTAAAGTTAATAAATTATATCTGTGTTATCAATCAATTTTTAATTACAGTACCCAAGTGCAATGTGCTAAAATAACTATTTTTAATTATTATTTTCAAATAGTAGATAATTATATTTTATAAAAAGATTACTGAAATTTAAAATACTAATTATCATTGGATATATTATCTAATTAAAATTATTATACGATATTTAACTAAATATTAAATGCGTCCATGAAAATGTACCGTAGTACATTTTTTAACCAAAAAAAAACAGTTATTGAACGATTAGTAAATATATAAAAAAGGTGCTTAGAAACTTTAAATAGATATTTTTTATCATTTTAAAATGATGATTGAAAAGTATATTTTTAATTAGCGGTGACTGTTGGGATAAAAAAAACAAATCTACTACGTACAATGCTAATATTTATGTATCTTGTATCATTAAGAATCTAGTTAAGCATACCTATTTAATCGTTATAGCACTTGCCATTTGATGTAACATTTTAATTATTTCCTATATAATTTTTTTTTCTTAAATCAAAGTATAGGACGTGAATTGTTTCTAAATTTAAATTATGTTTATTATTTAATAATTAATTAATGCTAATTCTTATTTGGTATTTAAATAATGAACTTTACATACTTTTTTTTCAATGGAGTAATGAATATACCTATTGTTTATTTTTTGCAACCGAATGTTTTTGATAATTAATTTGGTAGAAATGCAAAAAATTGATGTTTAAAGTTATTACAAAATATAAGTTAAATCTTTTTTGCAATAATTTTATGTCCAAAACTTACTTTTTATTCTCTGCAAAAACTTGTTGTTTGATAAAAGTTGATATTTTCACTGTTTAACAGGAAAGTGGAAATCTGTTTTAAAATTTTTAATTTAACCTAAAACACATTGTTAATTAAGTATTTATATTTTATAAAGAAAAGTTATTAATGAAAGAACATTTCACAATTTAAAAAATTCTACATTCTTTTAAGTAGCTTTTTAGAGATAATAAAATTATAATTTTTTAATTATATATTTAATACCATTATAAAACAATTTAAATATATATGCTAACAATCTCAAAATTATAACACAAATATTTTATAAAGGACAATCACATGTATAATATAATTAAAATGTATACCAACAAATAAATGAAATTTTACACGAACATTTTGATGTTTTATAATTCTTTAAATGAAAAAGATAATACTATGGGTATTTAAAGATAATTATCAATCAAATATCATGATATTTAACCAAAAACCTTCACTGGGAATAAAATTTTTTATCAATTGTTGAAGACGTAAAATATCCTGGATTCTATGTATTGTTAAACAATTGAGAATACAAATTGATAATAACATTGAAATTATAATTTTCTAAAAATAATTTAAAATTTGGTAACAAGCAATTTGTTCTTTTTGGCGGGATCCTTTCTTTGTCTAATCTTATCTTCCCATTCATTTGAACCATACATGTAATATCAAATATTGAAAAATAAAATTGAAGTCAAATGTTTGAGAAACAAAAAGCATATAATAGTTTTGTAGAATTAAAAAGTCACATCCATGCCATTATCATTTACCAATCATAGAAAATGGAATGTATTGTGACTTTTTATTCAACAAAAACTTCTTTTTAATGTATTTATTTCTTATTTTGAAGAGGCAACATTTTTCCAATCTTTGAAAATTAAGAATGAATTTATGATCAGGAAAATATTTTAACAAGAAAAGGTAGTGTAAGAAGATTATTGTAAAAGTTCCAATGCTTTAGACAATGCAAAAAGTTATATTTATTAATTAATTAATTGTATTAAGAACAATTTTCCTATTTGTATTATAAAGAATGATAAACCCAGATTGAGATGAGGAAACGATTATTTTTAAAACTTATAAAAATAAACCTTATTTTATTAGATAAGGATTTTTACAAATTTATGGAACATCTTTATGCCTGAAAAATAGAAATATAATTCTATCAATAAAAGAATAACCATGAATTAATTTTACATTAACAAATGAAGTAATGCAGCACCGCTTACTTTCCTGAAAAATCAAAACTTTATGCTATATATTATATATAAACTTATCTGTTATTTTTTTATTTCTTAAAATTATTCTTTGTTTTAAAAGAGTTAATAAAAATATTAAACATTTTAAAGTAATTTAAAAATGTATTCTTTAAAACCAACATCACAAGAAACTGTTAGAAATAAATTGGTAATAGAAAGCTCAGAAATTGTTAATGAGCCATTTTATAAAACAAATTATTTTAATAACATTTTATTTCTTTTAACAAATGCTTCAAATGATCTTTTCAATATAAATGCCATTTCAAATAACATAGACTCAATTGGAAATTTACAAAGAAGTTCAGGAACAACAATACTCCATGGTACAAGACAGGATGGAATTTGTATTAATGTAGATATTCTTAAAGATATCCAGAGAAAATATACTACAAATTACATCAGTAAAGAAGTTAACTGAAGAGGATGTTAAAATAATCATACTGATTTGTAAAATAATATTGTCATTGATGATCCTAGTAATTTTCTCTATCACATCATTGATGCAATTTAAAGTCCAAATTATTTGGTTAACAAATACTTTAAAGGAGGGCATAGACAAAATACCAATGA
Source organism: Parastrongyloides trichosuri (assembly GCA_000941615.1). Taxonomy (NCBI): domain Eukaryota; kingdom Metazoa; phylum Nematoda; class Chromadorea; order Rhabditida; family Strongyloididae; genus Parastrongyloides; species Parastrongyloides trichosuri. The sequence goes on from LM523219.1 coordinate 47,630, forward strand.
CTGTAATGTACTTTCGACGAAAAGGAAGATATAATTTAGAATTTTTATAGAATTTTTTTTCATGAAATTTATTGTAAAAAAAGAATGTTTAGATTAATTGATGAATGAAACATGGATTATTGTGAATATTTGTGAAATAAGGTTAAAAAATATCACATAAAAAAATATTTCAAAAAATTGTATTCACCTTAAACAAAAGTGTTATCATTAATCAACTTGTTTATAAGAGAAGCGAACATAAGAATCAGGATAGGGAGATCTTACAATAACAATCATTATATTTTCTTCAGATTTTATTGTAAGACCCTGTTGAACATGTCGGCAAAGTAAAAGACCTGTTGAACCCATATCTTTTTGATATTTTACTTGGATTCCACGCGATATTGTGCATTTTTCACCGTCAGAAACTGTAAAAGATTGATCAAAAGTGAGTTGGATTTTTTTGCCTTCGGTAGTAAGAATTCTATAAGCACAATAATTTACATAGTTAACATTTATGTTTTGTGAACTTGTCGTTGCCCATAAGTCATTTGATCCACATTTAGAGGGATAGCTAGCAGGAGGACTAGTACAGTTTTCCCCTTCAAAACCTATTGGACAAACGCATTCATCACAGTTTTTCGGATTTGGATAACCACCATTGCCACAAAACTTTTCTGGTTTCTTATCACATTCATTAGAACAATAATATTTATTTAAAAGTTTGTAGTCATTGAAAGTAGCCACTTCTAATTGTCCCATCATAAATTTATATCTATCTTTGTAATCCCTAGGTATGATTGTTTCTTTATCATTTTTACTATATTCTTTAGGCCCATATTGCATAATAGAGGCAAAATCATAACCTATTCCATACGTTTCATTCGACTTACTTATATTAAAAACGTCATAATTCTTGTGCTCAATATTATCATATATAATTTTTATCCATTTATCTCTATTTGGATGTGAATGCATCTCCATAATGCCTAATGTTTCATGTATCAAACGTTGAATAAGACCTGTATCTTTATATTCATAGTAACTTGCAGTAATATATTGTGGTTCTTTCTCTTTCTTCTTTCCAAAATGTTCAGATTTAGCATAATAATCATAATTGTAATAAAAGTTTATTCCATTCTTATCTTTAATTTCATTATATTCTCTAACAAATTTAATGCATGTAAATGTTTCAACTTCACTTATTGCTTTTCTAACATACCAATTATCCATATAATAACTAAGATAATAAGGAACAGAAAGATCCCATTTTGATTCTTTAGCCACTACAACTTGTCTTTTTTCTCTTTTATTAAAAATATTATAATTCTTATCAAATGATTCAACTATTGAGAATCTATATAATATATTATAGAGATAAAAAGATACCAAACTTACATAAGAATAATTTCTATAATAAGTAAAAAAAAGTTAGTATAATACATACTTAACACTAATAAAAATATCTCCATTGAGATTCCTTTTATACTATCTTAAAATATTTATTTTTAAAGTTTAATTAAATAAAAAATTACTACAACTTTCAAACATTCAACATATTTACAAAAATAAAATATTTCCTGATTAAATATGTATCCAATATTATGTCAATAAATCATTATAGTTAAAAGTTCTACCATATTTAAAGAGCTTAAAAAATCTATCCTTACAATGCTAATAATATGTTATGAACCATAACATTAAAAATACAATAATAAAAGTAAATTACGTAAGCAATAATTTATTTATTTATCCTTATGATTTATTATGAATAGAAGCTATATTTTATAAATATTTATTCATACTTTTTGATCATCCATTTGTTGGAAAACTTTGATTAGTATGATAATGGTTTACTTAAATGATTAAATTTTTACACAATCTAAAATAATCTACAATTATTGATGGCATCATAATTTTTCTTCAGAAGTAATTTTTTATATAAACTTTGTGGCCTATTATAATAATTCCATAAATCAATGCTTCTATCTTCATCTAAAAATTGTTTATTATAAAGATGTTTAGCCCAACAATACATAGCTCCAAAATCTGTTTCTTCTCGAAATCTATACCCAAAGAAAGTTGTGAACGTTTTTATCAACGGCAAAGTCTCCAAACCCCATGTACATATAGAATGATGTACAATATTTGTTCCACATCCTCCACCCCAAAACAATTGTTTAGCAAAATATTCCTCGTGAGGAAAATATGTTGGGGCACACTTTCTTGAAACACCGTCAGGGACTTTTAAAATTTTTTCTCCAAATAATGTTGGCCATACCAATTCGTCACTAGCATACATATTTGTATTTAATTGTTTCAAATATTTGGTTATGTTCAGCTTGTTAACAATATATTCAATTGATTGTCTTGGAATACCAGAATCCACTAAACCACAATGGAATGTCATATTGATATTACTTAAAAATTGAAAGTTTTTTCTTAAATCTCCTAAATGCAAAATTATTATTATATCAAAATAATATTACCTTCAAGAAATATGTCAAGATCTTTGTAAAGCCATGAAGCAGATGTATTAACTCTACTTGGAATATAATGTGTAGCATCAGTTACTCTCATTACGAGAGGGAAACTCATTGCTTCAAGAATTTCTAATTGTTCATTGTTTGTAAGTAATGGAATAGCATCATTCTGCAATAAAAATATTAAATATTTGATTTAACAAACTTACCAATAAAATAAATAAATAGTCCCATTTTTTTGGTAGTAGTAGCTTCATACATTCGTAATGCGCTACAGGACCTTGCTCTCCATTACTCTTCATATCAAAACTCTTCTTTGAAACATAAACGTTTGGAAGACATTTTTCCAATTCAAGCATTTCTTTTAGAAGTGATGGTGACTTTGAATCTACTACATAGCAATAGTGATTATTAGGTGAATATTGCATTCTTAATTTCATTTCAATTATTTCATAATTCTAAAAAATACATTTAATCATATGGAAAATTTAAAGTAACCTTATAAACGTTCCAAGCATACGCAATTGAATACTTTTTCTCAATGTCAGTCAAAGTTTGGTTCAAATCAAATCCACGTTTATAAATAGATTCACAATCCATACTTAAGGAAATATTTTTATCATACACAATTCTATTTTTAGCAGATTCTTTTATATAAGTTTTATTTCCTGCTACAAGGTCTTCACAATTTAAATTTACGTATGAAGATTTATAAAAATCTATTTCTTTATTTTTTTTAATTTCTTTCTTGTTAAATATTTCCTCTGTTTCTTTATACAACGAACAATAATGTTCAGATTTGTTAAAATTACCACAAAAATTACCTAAAAATATACTTCCAAAGATATTTTTCTTATTTATATCCATTGTAATTTCAGAGAAATGTATTAAGTGAAGTTTTTTTTTATCAATAAATCTATCTAAGGTACAATATATACAGATAACTTCAGAGATAAGTGTTTTGTTAATATTAAAATGAATAAAAGTTGTAGTTTGTTTTGTTGATGTATTCATATATTTAATCACTTTGCCTGTTATATCTTCATGATGGATATTATAAATAGGTTTTTTAGGAAACAAATTATTTGTTAAAGGTATTCTGAAGATATTGAATTTGAAATATTTAAATTGTTCACTTTCAATTTCGTTGTCCCTATAAAAACGTTAAAGTAATGATAATAAATGGAAACTTACACATGTTTAATTGAAACTTTGTAAAAACTCTTTAGACGATTAAAATTATTCAGAGGAGCCGAAACAAAGAAATTAAAAAGAAGAAATGCTCCAACGATCATAAGTAAAAAATATTTAAAATTTTGAAAATATAAAAGATTACCCATTCTAATATTTATTTATAATTTGACTGAACCTTAAAAATAAATGTCAATATATATATATATAAATATTTTAAATCCGTTAAAAAAAATCCGTCAGCATTCACATGGAAAATGCGACTATATCTTTTATTGAACTACTAATATATCAAAATATAATTCCGCATTCTCATCTAATAAACTTATTTCGATTTAATTTATCAAAGGTTTGTAATATTTTCCTACAAGTAAAAAGAAATAAAAATTTTCACATAGAAATGAAGTGTAGTAAACCTAAAACGTGGTTACAAGTTAAATAAACAATATTACACATTTATCAGAAGAAAATATTGAGATAAAAACGATGCATATTATATATTTATCTATTCCATGCTTGATCTTGAATAATATACCTTTACGATTCGTTCATTTTGTATAAAATTATTGTTATTAAACTTTTGAACAAATAAATGTATAAGTAAATTTTGCAAAAAGTATATTTATTTAAAATTAAAAAATTTTTATCTATTCAATTTACTCACACAATTATACAAAAGTGGGATCAGTTAATTAAATATAGGGAGCTGTAAATATGCTCGAAATAATTGATACTTTTTTTCATATAACGTGTTTATTATTTTAAAGGTTTCAAAATTATTAAAATGAATATACATTTTAAGTTATCAGAATGAATAAAAATAGACAAAAAGATATATTTTAAAGAGAAAAATATTAGGTAAATTTGTTTCAAAACTTTTTTCATGAAACAAAATAAAGTTGATAGATTAGCAATTTTAAACAATAAATGAATATTCTACATAAAAAAATGATAACGAAAATTTTAGACATTAATAATAAAATAAGAAATGGAACATTCGCTTGTCCATGAATAATTTTTGAAATTTTTGAACATAAAAAAAAANAAAAAAAAACCAATTTTCGCTTACCTATACATAAATAAATGTTCCCGGAGCTGATTGAATAACAGCAAATTAAGATTATTGATAACTTTTATATAAAATTTTAATTTCATACTAACCTTTAAGTATAAAAATTTTAAAAAACAAATTTAAAATATTCTCACATTATAATTCTTTTATCGCAAAAGTTGTATTAATAAATAATTCTTGTATATTTAAAAGTTAAGTGATTAATATATTCTACAATTTCTAATTTTTTCAAACTCTCCTTTTAAATGCAATTTCATATATACACTTTGACGGGAATTATAATAATACCATAAATCTACAGTCTTAACTTCATCCAAGTATGTCCTCCTATAAATATGCTCTGCCCAACAATACATTGCTCCGAAATCAGTGTCATGTTTGAATCTATATCCAAAGAAAGGCTTTAATGTTTTTAGAGTTGGCAAGGTTTCTAAACCATATGTACAAACTGAGTGATGAAGAAAATTTGTTCCACAACCTCCATACCAAAAAATATGTCTTCCGAGGTAGGTATCACCTGGAAAATATATTGGAGCACATTTCTTTGATACACCAAATGGAACGCGTATAATTTCATCTGCAAATAACGTTGACCATACAAGTTCATCACTGCCATATAATGGTGTACTAAGCAAATTTATGTACTTGGTAATATTCAAATCATTGACAATATATTCTATTGATTTTCTGGGGATACCGGAAACTATTGTGCCATAATGGAAGTACATTTTTTGATTCATTATTTCTTCATTCTTTTTCCTTGGATCTCCTAAAAAATAGAGTTATTGATAACGAAATAATTATCACCTTCAAGAAAAATCTCCAAATCTTTATACAACCAAGAAACAGAGTAATCTAACCTCTCCGGATGATAGTAATCAACATCAGCAAAACTCATTACAAGTGGAAAATCCATTGCTTCAAGAATCTCCAACTGCTCTTTGTTGGTAAACAATGGGACATCATCATTCTACAACAAAGATAATAAATTTTAATATTATTAATCACCTGCATAATAAACATATAGTCCCATTTCTTCTTCAATAATAATTTCATACACATATAATTTGCCAAAGGACCATTTTCTCCATTACTATTCATATCTAAAGTTTCTTTTAGAACGTAAACGTTAGGGATACATTTTTCCAATTTAAACATTGCCTCATAAACTTGTGGTGACTTTGAATCTACCACATAACAATAATGATTCCTAATTGAATAGTGCATTTTTAAATTCATTTCAATTACTTCATAATTCTAAGTTCAAAAATATTTATTAAGATTAAAGATTAAAAATTACCTGATAAACATTTCTTGCATATGCAAGTGAATATTTCTCNTCAATATCATTTAATTTTCTTTTAAAGTCAAAACCTCTATCGTGAATGGATTTACAATCCATATCCAAGAAAATATTTTTATATGTAATTCTATTAACAACAGCTTCCTTGATATAAATTGAATCACCGGAAATAACTTTTTCACAATCCAAATTAATATATGGTGGTCTCCATAACTTCTTTTTATTAATTATTTTAACAATTGTTTTTCTTTCATTTACCTTTTTTTTGGTTTCTTCCATTAATTTACATGAGTTTCCAATCATCTTATTATAATAACAAATATCACCCCTCAAAAACAATGCATCAGAAACTTTTTCATTTAGAGTCATCGGAATGTTAACGAAATGAATTAGATGTAATTCCTTTTTATCAATAAATTTATGTAAAGTACAATACATGCAAATGATATCGCTCATTTTTGTTTTTTTATCGTCAAAATGTATTAAAGTTGTAGAATGGCTTTGTGAAGTTCTCATGTACATAATAACTTTACTTGTGATGTCTTTATAATGAATATGATACCCGAGTTGGTTTTTAAACATAGTATATGTTTCAGTTATCTTAAAAACATTCAATACATAATAATTGGTTGAAAAGACGTCATAGTCCCTGAAAAAAGTTAAAACAACAAACAGTTATGAAAAAAAAANATATTTGAAAAAATGAATAAACCACAGGCATATCTTAACTTAACTTTTAAATATCTTCTATATTTTAATGGTATCATAATGATAAGTATTAATAAATATATATTTGAAATGACCAAAATTTAAATAATACAATTTGTACACACTTACAGGACGTCAAATGTTCTTTTTTAAAAATCTAAAAGTTTTTTTAATATTTAAATTACACGAAAATTTTATAAGTCCATAAATAGATTTTTAGTTTGTCAATCAAAAAATTTATAAAAGTTATCAATAAATACATCTCTTCAAAATCCATTCAATGGTACTAATTTCATTGGTAGATAATATAATTATTTCTGAAATATTCTTAAATATACATGTTTTCTAATTTCAAAGCTTTTTAAGTCTAATAAGTTTGGACTAAATTTTAATTTAAAAAATAATATTTTTTTATAAGTTTTATTAGAAAAAAGCTTATTCTCAAATTGAGCTTTTGTTTTAAAAGTGTTTCGGTTCACTATTCCGATAAAAATAGAAGGAATTTTTTTATAAAAACATAAATGAATCATCTTTTAAATAATAACACCATTAGATTTTGTTTGAATATTTGAGGAATAAAATAAATAATCTACAAAAGATATTAAAAATTGTAAAATTAATTATTTAAAATAATTTACAATCACTGATTTTGCCAAACTCTCCTTTTAAATATAACTTTGTATATAAACTTTGATGCATATTGTAATAATACCATAAATCAACTGTCTTATCTTCGTCTAAGTATGTCCTCCTATAGATATGCTCTGCCCAACAATACATCCCACCAAAGTCAGTATCTTCTCTGAATCTATATCCAAAAAATGGTTTGAAAGTTTTAATCATTGGTAATGTTTCTAGACCCCATACACAGATTGAATGATAACTAAAATTTGTTCCACAACCGCCTCCCCAATAGATGTGCCTTCCAAGGTAATCATCATGTGGAAAATAGATTGAAGCACATTTTTTTGAAACACCAAATGGGACCTCCAAGATGTCATCTCCAAATAATGTTGGCCATACAAGTTCATCACTACCATATAATGATGTACTAAGCTGATTTAGATACTTGGTAATATTCAATCTATTAACAATATATTCAATGGAGTTCCTAGGCATTCCTGAAGTTATTAAACCAGCATGAAAAGACATTCTTTTATTCCTTATAAGTTCATTTGTCTTTCTAGGATCATCTAAAAAAATTTATTATTATTACACAAAGTAATTTACCGTCAAAAAATATATTGAGATCTTTATAGAACCATGAGACAGAATTGTTTACTCTACTTGAAACATAAGCAGTGGCATCATCCACTCTCATTGTAAGAGAAAAATTCATTGCTTCAAGAATCTCAATTTGTTCTTTGTTAGTAAATAAAGGTATATCATCATTCTATAAAAATTTTATATTCTTACCAATAATTTTTATTACCTGTAAAATAAACATGTAATCCCACTTTTTTGTTAATAAAAATTTCATGCACTTATAATGTGCCAATGGACCATTCTCTCCATTACTATTCATATCTAAAGTTTCTCTTAAGACATAAACGTTAGGGATACATTTTTCCAATTTGAGCATTAACTCAAAAAGTTCTTTTGCTTTTGAATCTAGAACAAAGCAATAATGATTTTTTTTAGAGTAATGCATCATTAATTTCATTTCAATTACTTCATAATTCTAAGAATAACCGATTAGGTGATTAATTAAAAATTACCTGATAAATATTTCTTGCATATGCCAGTGAATATTTCTCTTCAATATCATTTAATTTTCTTTTAAAGTCAAATCCTCTTTTTAGAATAGATCTACAATCCATATCCAATGAATTATTTTGATATTTAATCCTTTTTTTAGAAACTTCTTTTATATACGTGTTGTTTCCAGATATCATTTTTTCACAATCCAAATTTATGTATGATGGTTTCCATAATTTTATATTACTATTTCTTTTGTTAATTTTTTTTTCACTCAAACTTTTTACTTCATCGTGTAAATTACATCGATCTCCAGACATTTTATAGTTATAACAAACATTACCTTCCATAGTCAATGAATTAACAATCTGTTTATTTAAACTGATTGGTATTCCAATAAAATTAATTAAGTGTAATCCTTTATTTTGAACAAAATTATGTAAAGTACAATATAAGCAGATGATATCACTCATCATCGTTTTATCATTTTCAAAATGTACCAAAGTAGTTGTGTAAGCTTTTGAAGTATTCATATATGAGATCACTCTACCAGTTATATCACCATAATAAATATTATATCTGGGTTGATTTTTAAATTTGTTAGATTTATCAGTTAGATTAAATACATTTAATATGTAGTAATTATTTGAAATAATAAGATCATCACTGTTGTTTTAATGGATTAAGTCATTTTTTTTAAATTTTTTACAACTCACATATTTGGAATTGAAGTTTTATGGTAAGAAGTTAGATAATGATTGTTGAAATATGATAGAAAGATTAAAATATTTAAAATAATAAACGATCCCACGATTATTACTAGTATAATTTTTAAATATTTTATATATTTTAAAAGCACCATTTTCAAATATGGTTTTATTTAATATTACCATAAGTATATATATTTTATTTTTTCTAGGAATAAAGATTAATAACAAGCCAGATTATATATATTTTATCGTTCAAAAGAAATAGTTTTTTAAGTTTTAAATGATTTATGGAGAAAATAAAAAGAAAGTAATGTTATTAATTTGTATAAATTATTTGGGAAATATATAATTATAAAAGGTAAGTGTTAAAACAATTTTACTCGTAAATAAATTTAAATTAAGTTTCATTTTGAAAAATTTTGTACAAGTTGGATAAGAAATTATAGAGAGTATAATATTTTATAAAAAATTGAGTAGAATATGTAGGTAATAATTATTAATATGAACAAAGAATGTTTGTAATATTATATCTTTAATACACTTAACATGAATGTTTATACATAGTAATCCATATATCTAGGCGATACATTTGTTTCTCAGAATGATAAAATAATTATATAGCTTCCTTCTTGAGGTATAGGTTTTGATATAACATTTCCTATATTTTTTATAAAATTGTAATCCAAAAAAGAACATTGTAAATGCTCTTTTTAAGAATGTATAAGTAATTGTAAAATTTTTTGTATAAATGAAATATACATAACTGTTTTTCATTAACATTTATTATTTATAAAAATTCAGTCTCAAACCCAATGTTTATAAATATTTTTTTTGCACTAATACAATGTTATAAATTGCTAAGATGAAACCATCTTGCTTATAAAAATTCCAGCTGTATAAATAAGTTTAGAAACAAAAAAATATTTTAAAAATCGTGAAATAATTTATAACTCTACTTAATAAATAATCATAATTTGAAGATGATAACTAAGCATATATTAATTATGATCTGTAGTCTTTAAATGTTATCACTGTATAATTAACATAATACTATTTCTTATGTAAAAAAAAATGATATCAATTTAGTTCTAAACATTTATTGATAAACACAAATAAATAAACTTATAATTTTGTAGAAACTATTAATGATAAAAACCTTTTTGATAGAATATTTTATGTATTTATATAATGTTATCATTAAAGAAATATAATTTTAGATACAATTAAACAGAAAAATAAATGAATTAATTATTATACCCTAACTCATAACACGCCATCTTGTGTTCCCAAACATCAATATAATAAGCAATATATTTGTCATCACTATATAAGAGGTAAGTTTCGGCATTCAATTGTGATAAATCAATGATCAACGCTACATAACTATAGTTGGTAACTTGTAATGGTCTAACATGGGCTTTCAAATTAAGAAGAGATATATTGTTAATATAAATATTATTCATATTCTTTTCTTTGGTATAAATTTCAACAAAACTTGATGATCTGTATGGGGCAAATAGTGTTCTTCCGGTAATAAAGTTTGATAAGGATAAAATATTTGTTACACATGAACCACCATTACTTCCTAAAATATAATCTCCATTCATTAGATGTCTTGCTGCTCTCAATGCTGAGTAGGATGTTGTGATTTTGTATTCGGAGGTGTTTGATGGATTGAATTGGAAAGCATAAAGTGTAGAAATATTAGCTGACAAGACATTGGAGTTTTCATTGCTTGCAGAAATTTGAATTGTTTGTGATTCTGTTACCGGTGGATAGATGAAGACATTCTTAGCATTTTCTGTTAACATAAATTTATCATCGGGATTCTTATTCATTGTAACTCCATCCCATGATGGCAATGATTGTGGCATGAATACTGTGTAATCACATCCCGATTCTGTTTGAACACATGTCACCGCAGCTACAATAGCAATTGGTTCAGATGATTGGATAAA
>LM523219.1:66735-104140 GCA_000941615.1 Parastrongyloides trichosuri
CTACTTTGAATAGCACATGCTACAGAATAAATAGTGTCCCTTTTTGATTCCCAAATTGCAAATTCCATGTACCATACAATTAATTAAAGCTGAAAGGTAATGTCTACCATTACCTACATGATGCAACTTTCTATCATGACTGTTTCCAATATCAACCAACTCTTGATGCAACGGCCAATAAACAACATATTTTCTCTTTTTCCACCTTTGATTTGTTGTCCTTTCATGATAGGTTATAAATACTTGATTTTATTTCTAATTTTCAAGAGGAAGCTCCTTACTATCCTTACATTGTACCTGGAAATGTCGAAAAATAATCTATTGAAAAGCATTCTATGCATTCAAAGAAATAAGAAAATTTAAACACAATTTGTATAGAAACCAACGTGCTAGCATTTTAAAGTAGCAAACATCAGTTAAAAACTGATTTCCTTTTAAGGAAAAATTTGTTTAATGATAAACTTACTTTTAAGAAGTTATCATAAACACAATCTCAATATATATGATAATACAAACATTAAGACATAAACCCGTTAAAAAAGATAAAAAAAAAAGTAAATAATAAATAAAGAAAATTAATTATATCCCAGCAATTTCTTCTCAGCATCATTTCTAGCAACATCCAAATTTTGATCGGCATGTCCATATGATTACTTGATAATCTTTGGAGCTATTTCTGCTTCAGCAACATCACCTCCATCCATCTTCTTATATCCACACTTCTTCCCATTATAACTTTAAAAGTCAAACAGCCTGATATATTTCATTTGAATTATGAAATGGAATTACTAAATGACAAATATCTTCTCTAAAATAAAAGTTAATTTTTGAAATAAATAAAAAACTTACTTGATGTCTTCTTGTTTCTTTCTACATTTCTGTCTTCATATTGTTGTTATCCCTATTCTATGAAAGGTGGGAGCCTTGAGAAAGGACTTCTTCAATAATAAATTGTAATTTTTGAAATAAATAAACCACTTACCTGATGTATTCTTGTTTCTTTCCACATTTCTGTCTCCATATTGTTGTTATCCCTATTCTATGAAAGGTGGGAGCCTTGAGAAAGGACTTCTTCAATAATAAATTCATCCAAATTTTAATTTAAATATTTTGAAAAAATGCTCGTATTCAAACAATGAATTATTTGCATGTGGTAAACAAAGAGACTTGAAAAAGGACTTCTTCAATAATAAATTCATTAAAATTATAATTTAAATATTTTAAAAAAATGTTCCTATTCAAACAATGAAATATCTGCATAGGATAAATAAAGTAATTTTCCACAGTGGCCGCTCCTTAGTTAATCTTAGTAATATTTCAACTATGAATGTCTAAGAGACAATGGATTCAGGTCTTTATATATCACATTAAAGTTTATAATTTTTATTCTTACTTCTTTATATCCTTATTGCCTATGATTATACGGGTAGGTTTAAAAAAAAAGTTTTATTTTTTATAACAAATATCTTTTATTTATGTAAGCGAATCGTTAAAAAGTTATACAATTGATATTATTTTTACAAAATTGCTTATAAATAAATAATTATTTATAATTATAAGCTCTTAAAATGATATATTATCACAAAGAAATATGTTATGACAAAATATTTTCTTTTGAGATCTTCGATCATCTTTGGAAATTTTTATACATAATATACTTTGGTTATTAAAATGATTTAATTACTGCTTAAAATTTATTGGTGATTTTGCGTTAGGTACAGATGGAGTTATATCTTCATCTTCAATATTTTCTTCCTCATCATATTCATTCTCAAATTCTTCATCTTCCTCTTCTGCCTCAAGATCATACTCCTCATCATACTCATTTTCATCAATTATAATTTCTGATTTTTCATTTACAACTTTTACTTCATCAATTTTATTTTCTAAAACATTATTTATAGGTGTTGCTTCTCTTTCTCTTAATTTTTCATTCTCAACAACATTTGATGTAATTTTTTCAATAACAGTATCTTCTGTTTTTATTATATTAGAACAACCTTCCTGTTCATTATTTTTATTTTTCTCCTCTTCAGCATTTTTTCTTTTAACCTCCTCTTTGCAACGCTGAAAATCATGAATTTCATTCCATATAATTTGTTTCCATTTATCAATAGAAAAATCTCCATCTAACTCTGTTTCAAATGGCTCTGAAATTGGTTCATCTTTTGGATCATGATAATCAGCAAAATATGGATGTTCTAGAGCTTCAGTTGCTGTTAACCTATAATCTGGATCAAGATTTAAAACTTTCTCAAGAAAATCAATAGCATAATTATTAGCACCATGAAAAAGTTCTTTAAAATTTTTTCTTGGCATTTTTCTCATATTTCTAATATAATTTTTAGCCTCCTCTGATGATATTTTTTCTAGAAATTCTTCTGTAGGTGTACCAACAACATTCATTATGCGCTGTAATTGATCAATGTGATCATTACCTGGAAATAATGTTTTTCCAGTTATCAATTCAGCCATTATACAACCAACTGACCACATATCAACAGTCTGAGAGTAATGCATCCAGTTTAACATTATTTCAGGAGCTCTATACCATCTTGTTGCGACATATCCTGTCATCTCTGATTCAGTATGTCTAGCCAGGCCAAAATCAAGTATACGTAATTCGCAATCTTCATTAACAGCAATATTTGATGGTTTTAAATCTCTATGTATTATTCCTGCTGAATGGATATATTTTAAAGCTCGAAGAATTTGATATACTAAAAATTGTATATGTTCGTCAGATAATTTTTGAATTTTCAATATATCAGATAAGTCTGCTCCCATTAGTGATGTTACAAGATATCTAAAAAAAANAAAAAAAATTATCAGTAAAGTAGATTTATCACACTTTTCACAAAATGTATATGTTAACTTACATATCATTAAATTTACTGAATGTTTCTGTGGATGTAAATACATCATGTAAATTGATAACATTTTCGTGATTCATTAATCTTAGAAGTCTCAATTCTCTATGCGTCCTATTAGCATGAATAGGACTATCAAAAGGACGAGTTATTTTTTTTATTGCATACTTTTCTTTGGTAATACTACATTCTGTAGAACTGTAAAAAATATATAATAAAAAAATATAAAATAACTTACCATACACAACCATAAGCACCTGTTCCTATTGGTGTTAAATTTTGATAATTTCTAGGTATATTCCATGTTGTTCTACTTAATTCTATTTGATAATATCCTGGTTTTAAATTATTCTGTTCGTTAGTCATATTATACAGATCTTAAATAAAATCAAAAAATATTATTACAATGTGGAAAGCTTTATTTTATGATAACATGTAAACTAAATACCAAAAAAATGATTTGATTATTAATAATAGAAAGAAATGTAATCATATGTTTTCATATAAAAAGTGACCTTTTTCTCGAGATACAAAGGTTTTGAGTTTTCTCTATATAATTACTAATACATAATAAGATGTAAAACAATCTGCATATCATGCTTTATAATAAAACAGAAATATCTTGTAATCTACATTTCGACAGCTTATATAGTCTTTTAAAAAGCACATATCAATTTCTAACTATCTTTAGAACATATACATGCTTGAAAAGCTTAAATTGTATAACATTATGTAACCCGCAATGCAAGAAAAATGCAACTATAATATTTGCACTTTATATATTTAATCTTTTAAAATAGAATGTACATATATAGTAATATAAAAAGCATTAATAAATTTACTCAAAAAGAGATGATGTCTCTCCTTTCGCCCTTTTTTTTTAATAAAGATAAAAGATTAAAAAATAAATTGACAATTATGAAGTTCTCGTTCTTGACAAATATAATTTTTTTTTTAAATTATTAAAATAAAAGTCTTATTAAAAGGGAGTGAAATAAATAAAATTTTATATAAAACCATCTTTTTCAATTAAAATTAAGTGGGAGTAAATAAATAATTATTTTGAGAAAGAAAATAATATTAAGTCTTAACTATACAACTATTTTAAGTATGTAAATTTTAATAAATGTAATATATTTTGTCTATTTAGTTTGAAAGATGTTCATTAATATATTGACAATCGATTGTCACAGTTAGACTTTTAATTATTTGCTTAATATTATCACAATTTTTGCTTCTTCATTATTGGCAATTTATATAATTTATATACTTTTAAAATTCAAAAAAAAAAGAAGTAGGAGCACTTCAATTAATTGGAATAAAAACAACTTTCAAGATTATATCAATTTTTTAAAAAACCTTTGGTACAAACTTTTATATTTTCTTCTCTCTACATAATAAATATATGCATATAATTTGAAATACTTAAGGGGGATTATTTTAAATGTATATTTATCAATAGTATTCTATATATAATGAGCTAAAATAAATATAAAGTAAAATATTCTATAAAATATATTATTCTAAGCAATTTAAAAAATAGAGGTTGTTTTTTGAAAGAAGCTTGACTTATAAACATTAAAACATTTATAAATAAAACAATAACTGTAATATTAATGTTTGAACGTTTATTTTGGGTATTTTTTATATTTTAAAAAACATATATTTTATTTTATAAAATGTAGTTCATTTTTATAAAGCTTTCCTTTTATGATAATTAAATTAATTACCATCGTTTATATACAGAAATAAATAATATAAGATATATCTTGAAATGACCAAATGTATAAGAATATTTAAAAAGAATAATATGTAGGCTTTTCTATAAAATATTTTCTATCCTTGTGATTAAATATATCTTTTACTCTATATGTATAATATTAATATATTGCGTATAAGAAAAATATTTTATATTTAAAATTGGCTTCCTTCTTTTTCTTTTGTCCGTCTACCTGAAAAACTTCCTCTTACTGGTACACCCATACTTTTTGATCTTCTTTGTACATCCACTGAATAGTTTGAACGTTTTCTACTTCCAGTTGGTGTTTTACTAGTATTTGTCAAATTTTGTTGACCACTATCATCGTTTCCATTTGCAAACCTTAAGAAAAATATTTATAAAAAGGGTTAGTCAAATATACCTTGTCAATGAAATTGCACGCAACGTTGTATACGGACTAGCAAGAAAAGGAGTATTTTGACGTCCATGTAAAAATAATGTCGAATAACCAGGCATAACTGGTGGGTATAATTTTAATTCTGATCTTGCATTCAAAAATGATGATCTAGCATAACGATTTTCAAGAACAGGATATGCAGGAGGTGGTAGAGGTTGATAAGGATTCTTTTCATAGATTCCATTATGTTGTGGAAAATGCCTTATCATAACAGTTGTGTTTGCAGGTTGATTCTTGTGATAATAATGACGAAGTTTTTCATTTAAAAATGTTGATGTAGCTAATGAAGCAATACATCCTATAAAAATTAATAAGCAACTTAATACAAATAAAATGGGACCAGCAATTTGAATTGGTGGAAGAAATTGTACTTTCTCTGCTGGCCATGTCCAGAATGGTGAATCATGCATCACGAAATAACCAAGATAAATCATTATCAAAGAACCTATTAGAAAGAAAACTCCAAATGACCATAAACAGACAACATATGATGAACCCCTAAATTTATTTGTACGATATGGAAAAAAACCAAATTGTGCAGGATATAAAACATCCCAACCTTTTGGATAATAATAAAAAAATGGATCTCTTTGCGCCATTGGTCCAAAATGTAAGACTCTTTGATTTCCTGTCCATAATGATGGATCGACTTCATCTGGTCCAGCTTGAACCATTTCATCTTTTTTATGCAGATTTTGCATCAATCGATCTATAAAAAAATTTATATAAAAAAATTAGATAAAAGATTAATCTTACTATGTGTTCTTCGTTTCCTTTTTATTGTATGATGTTCAGATTTTTGTCCAAAAAGAAGATGAGTTCTAACACGTTCACCAGATCCAGAGTTACCGGTACCTCCGGATCTTCTATTCTTTCCACCCATCTATAAAGAAAAGAATAGAGGTAATAAAATAATTAACTATGGTAATTCAAAAAATATGTTTAAATTTTAAATATTTGTAAGAATAAAAAAAATTAAATAAAAACATACCATCTTTAAAATATATATTTATAAACTCTTTTTTATATATATTCTTCTAAAACTTTGAATATGTTATCGTTTTTAAAATTTTTGAATAGAATTGAAACAACGTATACTGTTGTGAGGAAACATATCAATATATATATATCAAAATTTAATTTTGCCGTTAAATATATTATTATTATCTTAAAGTGTGTGCAGTTATCACAACCATTAAAATCGATTCTTCTTCAGAAGTTGGGATATATGCAACTTCTTGGCTTATTATTATATATAATTGTTGATTTTTCTCTTGTTTGTAAAATTTATAATTATATAGAGTGTTGATCATTTTATATTAAGTAGTTAATATTAATTTGTAAAAACATATGGTATCATTTGAAATGGATATATTAGATTTTCTTTAAATTTTTTTTCAACATATTATCTTTTTGATTTATGTTATATAACATTAATAATATTGTAATGTGTATATGTAATTTAATCTTTCTTTATAATATTTCTTTTAAATATTTATTTAAATAAAAAATATAAAGAGTGAAATCAATGACGTTTGTGGTATATTAATAATGATATATTTCTGTGAATTTTTTAAACAAATTCAAACAAAGGTTACATGAATTTTTATTTGATTGATCAAGATGTTCTTCTAACGAAAACCTGTGGAACATACATCATAGGTATGAATACTATAACGCATTCCATTGTTATTATAATTAATACAACTTTTAACTTAACATTCAACAAATCATCATTCTAACATTTTTTAAACATAGACGAAAGCTCAAACACGTTATTATATATAAAATGAAATATAATGTAAAAGTAAAGATATTTTTGTGAATAATTTATACATATAAATTTTACATTTAATCATATTTATCATTCTCAGTTTAAAAATAAACAATATATTTTTTTTATATAACAAAATATATGTTACAATTTTTATTTAACTATTTTCTTTTTTTCTTTATATTATTACAATTCTTTTTTGATGAATCAAATTTTGCCATGACAATTTATATTTCATTTTTTGTTATCTATATAAGTTTATATTTATAACAAATAATAATCTTTTCTCATCTTTCAGTTGATAAAATTAATATTTATTACAAAAAATTAAATATTCTAACAAAAGCTTATATAATGCTTAATTTAGAGACGCATATACATACTTATGAGGTCAGTATTCATATCAATACCTATACTTGTTACATTATTATACATTGACAATTTTTATATCATTCACCTAATAGTTAAATGTTACTTATTTTATATCATCATTTTAAAAAGGAGGTAATTTGTGATAAAAACTTTTATTAATAAAAAAACTAGTGACATTAATTTTTTTATAAATAGTATATTGTGATGAAGACACTTTAATACATATAATAAAAATAATACTTTTAACAAGATAACATAAGAGGCTTGTCAACTTGTATATATATATTGCTTTAAATCTATTTTTTTCAATTTATTAACGTTCCAATAATTTTAAATTATATTTACCTTAGCGTAATTATTATTGATTGTAAATAATATTTATTCGTATAATATAAATATTTTTATAGAGTGATGGCATTGTTTGGCACATTTGACCCAGAAATGTTAAAAATGCCTTTAGGCTTCATAAAAGTTTTACAATTACCTTTTGCTTTAATAGCATTTACAACTATGGATGGATGGGGTTTTTTAATGGAATATAAATGTGAGGAAAATGTAATTAAAAAAATGATAATTGATAGATTTTCTTTATCTTCAATAATGTTACCTATGTGTAATGGAACAAAGTCTCAACTTTGGGAACATTCTTTTGGTGGGACGGCAGCTTTCTTTGGGTTGGTATCTTTAGCATCACTAGTCTTTATAATGTTGATGTTATTTGTATACCTTTTTAATCTTGAGTTATATGCAACTGATGAGCGTTTACCACATGCAGACTGTATAGCAACAGGAGTACTAGGAATATGTTGGATTCTTGTCGCAATAAGCTGGTGGTCTGCAACGGCAAAAATATTAGAAGATACAACAAATGCAAATATATTAAAATTACTCAATGAAAAACAATTTTGTGGTGAAAAACCTTGTGAGAGTGGATCTTATTCTCACAGTTCAACCTTAACCATTTCTGTGGTACGTTTTATTTACATTAAAAAATATTATTTTTTTTTTGTTATCAAAACATAATAATAATACATATTTTTATAATAATAATAATAATTTAAAATATTTTTTTTTAGCTTGCCGCATGGGGATGTGCAATTTTATTTTTCTCCAATATATGGTTTGCATATAAAGAAACTGATTGGTTTAAGAATCGTCAACCATTCCCAGAACCAAAAATGACTATATAAGCTTTTTTTGAACAATTAAAATCTAACCATATATGCAATTTTGAATTCCCAAAATCATATTCAAAATTGAAAAAAATTATTGTCTTTATATAATATTTTATCATTATTTTTGTGATTTTGTAAAAAAATATGTGTGCAAGAATAAACTTTTGATTTTCTTATTCTTATTTCTTTTATTTAAAAATAAATTGCATATTTTTAAAATAATAATTTCATAAAAATTATTATAATTGATAAGGTGAGAATAATTAGATTAAATTTGGGAACGATTGATGAGTTGTTATTTGAGTTGAATAATTTACCAAAAAGATTTTTACCATATTCAAAAATTATAAAACTTGGTATTTTTTCGTTTTTTTCGTAATCAATTTCTTCAATAATAACTTTGTTATTTATCATCAGTCCTTGGAGACTTCCTGTATCATTCGCCTTGATATTTTCCTTTATATTAATAATATCTGTTTTGTTGATAGATAATTTATTTTCGTTCACATTTTTGATAGGTCCTTCTATTTCCCTGATACAGGAAGAACAATTACAGTTTTTCATTAATCTTTGTGTGCATTGAGTAGATTGAACTTGTCGCAGGATATCTATTGATGTTGATAAATTTGTATATATTTCTGTAATGTTCTTAAAATCTAAATCCCATATTGAAATACATCTAACAGTTGATTGTACCTTTGATGAATATTCAAAAACATTTAAACAATAAATTATACCTTCTGGATTAGTATCTTGACATTCAAAAGGATTATTTTGGCATTCCGAAACAATAGGTCTCACATCAACACAATAAGTACACTTCTAAAAATATATGTATAATTTTTATTTTAAAAATAAATTGTTACCTTATTATCGAATTTAGGTTGAAATATAACAGCATTAGATATTAGGCAAAATATTGCGCACTCTAAAGGAGATCCTTTCATTGCTAAAATATTTATACTTCTTTTTACTATTATAAAAATGAAACTTTTTCTAGAAATAGGATATTAATAAATCGCAAAATATCTTTAAAAAGTATATAAATATTATATACATTTCTATGACATAAATTGACAAATAGATCAAAAATATTATGTATTTTTTTGATATCTTTTACATATAAATTTATAATGGAACTATAAGTCTAAAATAAAAGAGCATATCATAATTTTATATATTCAACATCTAAACAATAGAATGAACATAAAAAGTCATATCTTGTAAATTCATGAAACACATGTTTTAAATGAAATCTCATGGGAAGTATGTTTCTATATATATGAAAACTTTAAGTAATATTACTTCTCCTTTACCAAGTGGTAATATTTTAAAAATGAGAAATATTTTTAGTAATATTTGAAATGATACTTTGACTTTTATTAAGCTATTAAATGTATTTTTATCATAAACAATCATTTTTATTAAATTTTAAAAAATTGACCATTTATAGTGTCAAATAAAAGTATATAGATGTCCTGTGAAGTGTTAATAAATAAGTATTATTTAATTGAAATATTTAAAATAATGTTAACTGAGAAGTAGTATATTGTTAATATAACATTTTATTGCATGATTTGGTAGAAAGGAAATTTTCCTCCACAAGTTAAATTTATAAATCTATCAACAATATATAATGAACCATTCTAGTAATAAAATTTAAACACTGCTTTAACATTTTGTTTTAATGCCAATTTAAAAAAGTGAAAATGAATCTTTTTATACAAGATATAAAAATTTTGTTTATAGCACAAAATGATATAATAATTGATATAATAGCAATTATAATAATATAAAACAAATTTAACCTGAATAAATTTATTCTTATTTATCAAAAAAAAAATAATATTATAAAATGATTTATTTTATATTTCAACGGTATACACATATCTACAATAATATAAACAGATAATGTCATTAACTTTTAATGCTTCTTCATTCATTTACATAACTTGACAAAAAAAAAGATTTTTTACGCTTTTGTAATTGATCCATTAATCAAGATTTAAATTTATTCTCTTACAACAATCACTCCTCTTTCTAACTTTCATATAATTTAAATGCATTGAATACATATATATGTATTCAAATTTCTAATAAATTACTTTTTTTATAAAAACTTTTTGTTAGGATAAAACTTTTAAATATTCTAATCCATTTGTTTAAAATGGAAGTTGTTAAAATGAATGTGAATAAGTCAATAATAAATAATACATTATACTAATAGTGTAATGAATTTTTTTTGCATAAAAGAATATATTGAAAATCTTTTGGATGAATATATTTATTTTTATCTAAAATTGTGACAGCCATTTATAGGCATTAAAAAAAAAGAATATAACTATTTTAACGTCTTCGAGTTCCATCTTCAAAGAAGACTCCTCCATCGATAGCGCAATATTTTGGACAGATTCCTTTCTCTCCTGGGGATCCTGGTTCTCCAGGTGATCCTGGAGCTCCTGGTTGTCCATCATTTCCTGGTGGTCCTGGTGGTCCTGGAGGTCCTTTTGGTCCTGCTGGTCCTGGTCCTGAATCTGTTCCTGGATTTCCTGGTGCTCCTGGTTGTCCTGGTGGCCCTGGTGGTCCTGGTGGTCCTGCTTCTCCTGGTGCACTTTCTTCTGAAGCAGCATCTGGTCCAGCTGGTCCTGGTGCTCCTGGTTGTCCATCAGATCCTGGGTTTCCTGGAGGTCCTGGTGGTCCTGGTGGTCCAGCGGCTCCATCTGTTCCTGGTGCTCCTGCTTCTCCTGGTGCTCCTGCATCTCCTGGTGNCTCCTGGTGGTCCTGGTGGTCCTGGTGGTCCAGGTGGACCGTCTGGGCATGGTTGACATGGTGGTGGAGTGGCTGGTTCACATGGAGCAGCAGCAGCTTTTCCTGGAGCTCCTGGAGCACCTGGTGCACCTGGCTTTCCTGGTCTTCCTGGTTTTCCTGGATTTCCTCCTGGACCTGGTGGACCTGGTTTACAGCATGTACTACAACCAGAATCTGTTGCTCCTGAAGCAGCGGAAGATTCAGCATATCCTCCTGAACGAGCTGTTCTGTTGTGTGGTTGGAAATTTTTTAATGTATTAACTTCAGACCAAATATCTTTTGCAGAGTTCTAGAAAAAAAACTATGTTTAAAAAATTATAAGTATTAAATTACCTTGCAAAAAGAGATATCAGAGTTAACAGATCTTTTTACATAATTGACATAGTTATTTACCATTGGTAGGGTAATACATATGCTAATAACAGCTACAACTGAGAATGCAACAGCTGAGTAAGCTACAAATCTGTAAGCTTTTATTCTTCCTTCTAAATCCATTGCGAAAAAACTAAATCTATTGAATTGTGAAAAATAACAACATTGTTCTACCTTTTATACTAATTATAATCAGATAGATTGAATGAGAAAATTGTTTCCAGAAATAAAATAAAATTTTTTTTAACTGGTTTTTTTTAAAAAAACATATATTTATCTTTAAGATCAGTTTACAATGAACTATGCTCTTCCAAACATAGTTAAACCGGCCTAAGGGATTTAGTTTTAAATCGTGTTCTACTTTATAGCTATATTTTAAAATATTATTCCAATAAAAGTACTGTGTTGAAACAAGCAAAGGAACTCCTTTACAAGATCTTTTTTAAAGTTAAGACTTATGTCAATGATAACAGTTTGTTGTTGTTTTCGCAATTATAAAATTTCTCTTTAATTAAATTTTTTAATTGCATTGTAATTTTTTTATAAACACTCTTTTTATAGTTATTTAATAAGTATAATTACGCAATAATTTTTTTTTNTTTTTTTTTATTAACAGAACATTATTCAAAGAAAAAGATAAAATCATATGATAATAAAAAATACAAGATTAATTCATCATTACATTAGAAACATATATCTTATTTCTCATTGGTTTTATTTTTTGTTATAAAATTATATACATTCTGAGCAAACCATTTTGGAAACTTTATATGAACATCATGATTAGCTTGAGCATGTATTAAAACTTCTGAATTTTTCATCTTGTCAGTCATTATTTTCGGATCCATTATAAATCGATCCTGTCCTCCATTTATCATTAAAACAGGGCATTGTAATTGTGGAAGCATATTATGTGATAAGAAAACACCTCCTAACATATCATAAACTTCAACTACTAAGTCACATAGAGCTGCCCATTGTTCTTTAAGAAATTCTTCTGAATAATGTTGTAAATATGTTTCACGTGCATTTGGAAGCCATTGGTCTGTATTTCTCATACCTTTAAATATCATTGCACCTCGTTGATCAACTTTTGTACTTGCAGCTATCAAGACTAAACTATTTGTTACATCTTTGCCTTGAACACCAACATGTATAGCAGTTCTTGCACCTTCACTCCATCCAACAACATTAAATGGTTCTAATTTTAAAATTTTCATTAATTCAATACAATATTTTGCATCTTTTTGACAACGATTGATAGCCTGTTTTCTATCTGGAGGTCTGCTTTTACCATAACCTGGTGGATCAATACAAACAATTGTTACAAAATTACTATCAAATTGTGATAACACATTTTCAGGATAATCTTTTTTATAACATCCTAAAAGTTTAAATTATATAAAAAAAAACTTATAAAACAAAACTTACCAACACCACCAGGAATCATAAGAATATTTGTTGGGCCACATCCATACTTACAATATCCAATATTGCAATCTAATATTTTAATAACATCTTCAATAATATTTTGAGATGATGACATATTTACAAAAGTATATGAAATATGAAAACAAGATATAACTATTTTGTTTTAAACTAAAACGTAAATTTAAAATAGAATAATCTAATTTTTCCATTTGACGTTACAAAATAATACTAAGATTGTTGATCAATTATTGTTGGTCAAGGCCGTCACTGTCTGAATACATCATCATCTTTAATGTAGTTTATAGGGGTGACAAAATTTTGGTTTACACTTTTACTTTTTTTATTTATAAAATCATTAAAAATAGTAATATTATATTTTTTATATCATTGAAAGGTTATATTTTATTTACTTGATGCACATAAAATAACAAAATTACTTTACAAAAATTATAGACGCTGTAATTGACAATAATAATAAAAGTAAAGTAAAACAACTTTGAATTATTATTAGATAAAATTCTACTGAAAGAAGATATGCTTGAAAAAACAATAAATAACAACATATGAAAACATTTAAAATATTTAATAAACTTGATAAAACTAAATGTGCCCATGTTTGTGTTAAATTTCCTCTTTTTCCCCATGAATATTTTAACATTTCAACTGGTAATATTTCTAATATAATAAAACTTTCAATTATTTTTATATACAATGGATATGTTAATGATGTAGCTATAATGAAAGTATTTAACTATTGTATAATTTTTAATAACGTACCTTTATAAATGTATCCCACACACAATACAATGAAATAAAAAATTGAAAAGATTTTTGATGTTTCTAAAACAATTTGTAATGCCAAGTTGGATTTCTATAAAAAAAATAATCTTATTTTCTTATTTAATATTATTTACATACCTTTTGAGATCTTATCATTTCGATTTCTGTATTCATATTTAAGAAAAAAAATATATACTTCGATAATATTTGCGATATATGTGTTATATAAAAGGTTCACAATCAACTTTTAATTTTACAAATAAAATTTGTACAGGTCTTGTTGTCATGGTTACAATAAATAATAAACATTTTCTCGTTCCCATTTTCTTATCAATTAAATATATTTCTCAATGATTTTTAAGTTAAAAATAATCACATTTTTAAAAACAAATTGGTGCTTTAAAAAATAATATAATTTACATTAAACATCTTTATAATAATGTGTCTTCTAATATTAGAAATTTGCACAATTTAATGAACAAAGGTAGTACTTGTTTGTATTGACATAGATTCCTTCAAACTTAACTATATAACTTTTACTTCCTTTGCACTTTTTAAAAGTTTATATTTAAGTTATTACTGATCAGTTGTTGTTAATTATAAATGTAAAATCAATATACACAAATTTTAACTGGTTTAGAAATATATCAACACCAATTATTTAGTGATTGTGATTTCTATTTCACATTAAATTTGTGTACTATTTATCAAAATTAGAGAAAATTTTTATGTTTTTATTTTAATAATCATAGTTTACAACTGATTAAATATATATTTGTTTTCATTTTTAATAAAATTGCTGATATTTAAAATAATTTATATCATATATATGAATCATGATTGCTATTTTTATTTATCTCATCATTACAACACAGTATAGTGGACTTTTTATTGTACAATTAACAAGTTACTTTTTAAAGCATTACTGCCTGGAGAATATCTATAATGAAGAATACACAAATGAAGGAAGTAGTTTATTAGGATCAATGTATAAAAATTAATGTTTTATTGTACCAATTTTTCTTCCTTTCAATATATCTTTGATTCTTCCCATTGAAATATTATGTGTTGGGACTCGTGGGAGGATGTATGTGATATCCTAAAAATTGCAAAAAATTGTTAATAAATGTGCCTTTCAAATTAATTAAATATCAAATAAAGATTTATACCTTTCCAGCATGCTTTAACAAAATAGATCCACCAGGATGTGATTCATAAAAATTTGTTAAATCATAAACCTATTTATATATTATTAAATAATAAATTTATTTTTTAATTTACATTATTTCTATAAATAACCCAAAGACATTCTTTTGTATTCTTCTTTGAAACTTCATCAACTGTGAACGTTTCCATAATTTGACAATGCGTTTAACAATAATTAGACAATAATATTTTTAATTGTTTGAGAAATATTATAAATATGATGATTTTATATTTTAATATCACTTTTATATATTTTCTAAATTTTCTACAATCTCTCTATATATCACCTAACATGTAAACTTATTAAAATTCTATCCACGCAATATCCCTCTAAAAGTGGTGAAAACAATTACTTTGTTATTTATAAAGAATGTCATATGGTATAATTATAAGAAATACCGACAATTTTAATGTGTCTTTTTTATAAATTAGCTAACACTCCTGCCGTTTTTTACTGTTCCAACAACTATTACCAAAGTTTAGGTGACCTCTAACGAATAAAGATTATAATTCATATTTATACAATCATAAGTTTATGTTAAATATATAACATCTCTGTGTAATGTTCACAATTTGGTCAACTTCGTTACCATAATGTTTAGCTGAAGAAAGGTTGAGCTTTAATAAAGAAAGCAAGAGACAGATGTTGACCCAGATACAATGCTATTATTCTTAAGACTCATCAAAATCCATGTTTAGAATATGTTCTCTGAACATATGTATGGATATACACTCCCATTTTATGTCCTCATAACACTTTCTCATTAGTTTATATTAATTTTTCTCTATAATAACATTTATAATAAAACTTTTCAAAAATATGTATACTTTAACTTTTAACTGAATAATATATCTTTATATACATAAATTTATTATTCAATTAATGAATATTATTGCCAATGAAAACATTAGACATCAAGTTATAATATATCACATGACTATCATTAAAAGATCCTCTTCTATTATATTATTTAGTCCTATTTATTTCATATGTTATTTAAACATAAAAGTACTTTTTTTCACTGAAACTATTTAAATTTTAATAAATTACATTCTACATCACACAACGAACCATTTTTTAGTTTTAAAATGTATGATACTTCCTCAATAATATAGTATACATCTCTCTCCAAAAAAATATGTTAACAAAAAGCTTTCTTTCATCCTCTTTATATGTGTGATATTTTTTATATTTAATCAATCTCCAATAACATTTTTATTCATTTCATTTTATTAAATACCTTTACAGTTCTTAGTTTCTTTATTTAAATTATAATTATAAGTACTTCTTACTGATGTTTTTATCATAGAAATTTATCTGGTGATTTTGGTTCATTTATTACTGACTTTACACTCTTTATATCACCTGATAGGTGTGTGTGTAAAGATATAGGTCCTACAACATTTAACTAAAATTTCAATCAAAAGTAATAAAAGATGTACTTTTAAGAACTCATTGACTTTTAACTGCACCTAAATTATTACCATTAGTCGCGTGATTCAAAGAATTATTTTGTTTACATTACCCAAATCAAAAAATCTTAATATTTTTTTTCTACAAAACATTTTATTTTAGCTTGATAAAAACATTAATTTTATCTTTTCTTAAAAAGTATATATATATCTTTAAAAGATATAAAATTGATAAAAATTTTAAAATTTCGTTTACCCTCGTGACTAGTGAATCAATAAAACTTATATTTAAAATAAAAGCAGCTGTATTATGTTTATCACAACATTTCATCATCCTATCATTTGTGTGATGCTTTATGGGGCTATTTTTAATCATAAAAAGAACTTTTTTAAATTTATGTTAACAGTCATACATTGTATAGTTCATCCTCATTTTATTATTATATTACTATAGATGTATAGAGTTTTATTTATCATCTTGTAAATTAGTTTCTTTCTCTCTATTCACATTTCATTTAAAAAAACATTTGTTTGTTCCAAAAACTGTATATATATTTGAAGATAGTTTATATATTTTATATAATATTTTTTTACTTCTCTCTTTCTTTATATATATGTTGTAACATGTTTGTTATTTCCAGGATAGCACATATTTTGAAATTTCTTTTTTTTTATCTTTCAAGTTTTAATGTTCTTAATCAAACTTCTTATAGTTAACTTATTTTGTATGGTACTTTTTTTAAGAAACATGGAAATATACTAAAAAAAGTAAACTACGTTTTTTTTTTTATTTTTTTTAAGAGTGTCAAAATAACATGTTGTATCACAGTTGTTAGTTTATATTTCTGGTTTAACAACAAATATGATATAAGCTTGTTTAATTTCTGTTTATAGAAATTTTAAAAAGTTAGTATATATGATTCTTTTTATTAATAAGATGATTTAGTTACATACCTATATATTTTCGTTCACTGTGTTCCTTATTACTTCATTTATATGATAACGGAAATATATATATGTTTGATATTTACGTTCACAAAGTGTTTAGTTCATTTCTAATTAGATAGATAGATATTTTATATGATACTTGTGATTACACCCATGTTAATGTCTTTTAGTTTAGACATCTCAAAATATAAGCTCATGTAAAAGAATATATAAATGATTGTTGCATCACGTTGTTTCAACGCCGTTTATTTATCATTTTTTTTTATTTTAAAAACGATAGACGACGTCAAATTAATCTCTCTCTTTTATTACGCTTTTTAGAAAATCATGTTATTTTTGTCTTAAGGTTTATCTTGTGACTGCTTTCTTGGGGTGTTACATAGCAACAAAACAAATATATATTTAAATAAAAGGTTGTCATATGAGAACTTTTTTTTACGTTATATCCATACATACATATATATTTTATACTAGAGACCTAGAACGACACACCCGAAAATATTCTATAAAACTATACAGAACTTTGATATATAATACGCAACATATGATTAAGCACTATATATATTGTTTACTTGAAATTGTGCGGAAGATATTTTTTGGTTTAGAGCCAATTTAAAGATCATCTAGTCAACATTTTTTAACTTTTCACATTTGTTTTATTAACAAAAGTTCAGTAAAATATTTCTTAATTTGTCATTTTTTAAACAAAATATATTTATCATGATACTTTATTGTAGTAATTAATTATACTTCTAAAAATATAATATAAATACCTTTTCTAAAATGGTTTTTAGAATAATAAAAGTTCATTCTATTAATATACCATTGAATTATTTTAAATATCATGATTATTTTTTTGAGAAATGAAATGTAAACAGTATGAGATATTTTATCACGTGTTATTGATTTCTACATTTATTTATAATTATTATTACGACGACAAATAATTTTTATGTATATAAATCAAAGATATTAATTTATTTTTTATTTATACAATTATATATACATTCCTCTTATCATTATTTATACTGATCTTATTTCTTTATTATAGAACACCGAAAAAAGGAGAAAAAATGAAGTGGGCCTATAAGGACGAAAATCCATTTGAAAGACGCCTTGCTGAAGGTAAAAAAATTAGAAACAAATATCCAGATCGTATTCCAGTCATCGTAGAGAAGGCTCCATCATCTCGCTTAAAAGACTTGGATAAGAAGAAATATCTTGTACCATCGGATCTTACTGTTGGACAATTTTACTTTTTGATTAGAAAAAGAATTCAATTAAGACCTGAAGAATCATTATTTTTCTTCGTTAATAACGTCATACCGCAAACAATGACTACTATGGGTCAGCTTTACCGTGATCATTTCGAGGAGGATTTGTTTTTATACATCGCCTACAACGACGAAAGCGTATATGGATCTGATGATGCCAAGTCAGGTTCTCTTTAAAATAATGAAATTGACAATTGGTAAAGAATAATTTTTTTTTATAAATTCAACATGCCAATTTACAATGATAATATTATAAACTACCATTGAAAAAAGCAACCTTCTTTTTTTTCCGTCTCTCAACGATATATTATTAACAATTCAATTA
The DNA here is from genome assembly GCA_000941615.1 of Parastrongyloides trichosuri. Classification (NCBI taxonomy): domain Eukaryota; kingdom Metazoa; phylum Nematoda; class Chromadorea; order Rhabditida; family Strongyloididae; genus Parastrongyloides; species Parastrongyloides trichosuri. The sequence goes on from LM523219.1 coordinate 85,661, forward strand.
TTATTTTTATATTTCATAAAATTGTATTGGCACTTTTTTTTTTCAAATATTAATATCTGCAAACACTAAAAAACAATATAATGTATAAAATTCAAACAAAAAAAAANAAAAAAAAACTTTTGAAAGAAAATCAAGCTATCACTTTAATGGGATCAAATTATATAAGTCTAAGTATAATCTAAATTTATAATTTTTTAATTTCATTTGTGCTTCTTGTATTATCTTTCTGTAAATAAAATTCTTGACGGAATATTTTGTATTTTTTTATATTAATTTTTATAAACATATTGGTATCAATTCAAATGCTTTTACAATATTACATTAAATATTGTAAATTATTTTTATTAATTTTAAAAAGAAAAATAGAGTATCATAAAGAAATATTGATAAAAATTAATATTCTTAAAAAAAGAATAATTAGATAGGAAGTTGATAACAGAATTATTAAGAAGAATAATTGTATCGTAGGTCTATATTTTAGGATTATCAAAAAATGTATGAAAAGTATGAAAAAAGGAAGACAAATTAATAATAAAAATATAAATGAAGTACAAGATAACAAAAGAACATTGATAGAAGGAACAATTGAGCTAAAACAAATTAAGAATTGATAAAGTAAAAACATATGAAGGTCATCTATTTAATTTATTAAAATTTTTTTTAAATATTATTTTTAATATAGATTCATTTTAAAAATGTTCCGATAACTTTAAAGAAAAGAATTGATAAATGCTGATAAGATAATTAATTTTTCAATAAGAAAATAATTTAATGTATTTAAGTTGTTAAATAAAATATTCATATGCATCGTAAGAATAATGTTATTTCATTCTCTATAATATGAAAATGTTTCTGTTATATAAAAAATCACCACGTCACGAAGTACTTTTATGTATATATTTAAACTTCTTGAAGTCTCATAATTTATTTATAAAAACGATATATACCTACACTTATTATCACCTTATCTAACTTTACTTACGCAATCTAATCTTTATATATTAATTATTTTTAATATATTTTAGCTTTCATGTTAAGAATAAATTTTGTAAAACTTTAAAATATTTAACCCATTAAAGTGAAAAATTATTTTTTGGCTCCACTTCTTGTATCTTTATTTATACTTAAAGTTTATCATAAGTAATAATTTAGACACAACAAGTTAACTACTTTTTGATAAGTTTATAACACATAAATTGTTGTTTGTATATAAGTGTATCAAAAAGTATATTTTATAACAAAATAATAATAATGATATTATAATTTATATGATTGAAACAACGTATATATTTAATTTAAATTTTGAGAAACATTATATAAATTTTGTACAAGATTTTAGCTACTTTTCACACTATCCTTTTAGATTATGTTATAAATTTATCTTTGTATTATATTTTCTTTTCTATTATTATATATTTAAAATAATTTTAGATATACTGAAAATTCTGTTTTATTTATTTATTAATAAAAATTTTTAAACCTTATATATGATTAATTTTATAATTTTTTAAATAGTCTACATATTACATAAAACAATATTTAAATATAATTAACAATGTAGGTTGAAGTATGACTAATTTTTAATCGAGAAAAATTTTCATTGTACTTTTAAATAATATGTTGGCAATTAAAAAATATGTTCTATGTACTTTTCAGTATTAATAATGTTAATATCATGGCATGTATATATTTCATAGGAAAAAAAAATTATTAATATACACCTTAAAATATCAGAAATATTATATCCTTTTATTCCGTTTTTGTTAACATAAGAAATATCCTATTATGCCTATAGATATTTAAAATATCAAATTTTTTTTTATACATATATAATTATTGAAATAAAAGGTTTATTTCGTACACGAAAGCTATCATTATTACAATGACTTCCTGTAAATATACAATAAATGTGTTTATAAATTTATGAATTATGAAATTTGTGTACAATTTACCTTTTTATATATACACGTATTAATTGATACTTATTAATAAAATCACTCAAAACAGCATTACACTATGTAATTTATGTCTTTCTCAAGGATATATTGCTTTTAAACTGTTGACCGTTTCTACAAAAAATTGTATTTTGTTTTAATATGTTATTCCAAAAACTTAATCAGATTATTTAACATCCTTTTTTTTNTTTTTTTTAATACTTATTATCATGCTCTACCAACTTTTTTTATAATTATCATTCTCAGATATGTATATATATAAAATATTAAAAGAGTGTAATATTTTATTGTTTAAAATATTTTATCTGTTCCACACAACAATTTTTTAAATCAAGATGCCTCTTTATTTTTATATATTTTGTTTTAGATTTAACGTTATCATTTATAAATATTAACTTATTTTCTTAAGATTATTTTATCATAAATTTTGTAGATAACAAAATGTTAGATCCAAAAGGTGAAGATTATAAGGTATTTTTATTAGCGTTCGGTGTATCTGTTTGCAGTAATTTTATGGAAGGATATTCTAATTCTTATCCAAATACAGCAATAAATACATTTAGAAATTATGTTAATAGTTCATATGTTGATAGAGGAAATGAAGATGGGTTATCGGATTTAGCATTTTCTTGGATCTGGAGTTCCATTCTAAATGTATGGTTTATAGGTTATCTTGTTGGTACATTCGCAACACCATATTTTACTGATAATTATGGTAGAAGAAGTAAGTTTTATTTTAAAGTTTTATCTTATTACTAAATTTTACAGCTACCTTAATGTATGCTAATTTGGCATCATTCATTGGAGCTCTTATTTCAACTGGTGCAGTAGCTTTGCCTGTTCCAGAGCTTCTATTTTTCGCAAGACTGTTTGCTTCAGTTTCATCTGGAACAGCATTTGGTTCATTAATATTGTGGATTCAAGAATCAACTCCAACACATATGAGAGGTATAACAAGCTTTCTAAGTGAAACTTCATTTATTTCAATGACAGTTGTCGGTGTAGGATTTGGTATGGATGGTGTGCTAGGAAATAATTTAATTTTACTCATAGGAGTTGGATCAATTCCAGCATTACTTGGTTTCTTATTGATGATACCATTGAAAGAAACTCCAAAATATTTACTTATAAATAAACAAGACACAAAAGAATGTAAGAAAAGTTTGGAATTTTATTATGGTGATAAGTACAATCACTCTGATTTAATGGAAACTATAATGAAAGAATCTGATCAACAAGAGAAAAGATCCATTATCTTACTTGTAAAAGAAGTTTTCCATACTCCAAGTTTATTAAAAGCATTCTTTATTGGTGTTTTAGCTTTACAGGTAATATATCGTGGAATTTATAAAATAATTTTTGTGTTCAAATATACTTTTAGATTGTCGTTGGTATCTGGCCAATTATATATTTATCAACTGACTTTTTTTCAGCTCACTTTGATAATCAAACAGCACAGGTACATTTCCCCAATCATTTAATTTATCATTTTTTTATAGTATTATTCATTTGGATTGACATTAGCTAGCTTTTTTGCTAATTTACCTGGTTTATTAATAATTGAACGTTTTGGAAGACGTCCTCTTTTCCTAACAACTGCCGTCATAAATATTACAAGTTTAATTTTGTACATAATATCTGATAGATTATCATTAGCACACTTTACTGAAATGAAATATGGTTGCGTTGCTTCTTTATTCATTTTTGGTATTAGTTATGGTATAGCATTAGGCCCAATTGCATTTTTTATAACAAGTGAAATGGTACCTCAACGTTCGAGAGCTGTTGTCCAGTCAATGGTTTTTGCAACGAATACAATATTGAATTGTATATTTAGTGAACTAACATACCCCTTGTATAAAGTAATTGAAGTATATTGTTTCATTCCGCTTTTTATAATACCCTCAATATTAGCGACTTTTTATTTAGCAAAACATTTACCCGAAACAAGAGGCAAAGAAATTTATCAAATCGTTGATGAAATGACTAGAAGTACAAAGTCAAACGATTCAGATAGTTTTAAAAGTTCTTTAAATGAATTTCCCATTCACTTCAATAATACAAAAGATTACGGTTCAACGAAAATTTCAAAGAAAACATAATATTTGTTCTTGATATATTCTTTGAATAAATTAATATAATTTTGTATCATTCATTTTTATGTTTTTAAATAAAAAAAATTAATGAAAAAACTTCTTTACATTCCTTCTTTTCTTGACATATAAAGACAATAAAGAATGAATAATTGAATTTTAGCAATTATTCTACATTTATATGAATTGTAAATTTATTTTTAATTAAAAATTATTGCTGTATAATAATAAAGAAAGAATATAATTCATTTTGATTACAATATCAATCATAAACATTTTATTATTATAATTTTTTATTACATTGGTTAAACAAAAATTTGATAAATAAGTTACGATAAAAATATGTGTTTTGTTTAAAGATACATGCATCCATTTCATTACCGCTCTGTATAAATTGTTGCGATCTTCAGTAAAAAGAGTTTCCCTTTTGTAATAATATTGATTAAAATATTATTGGAATTTAAGATTACTTTTAAGACACGATACTAATATGAGTCTATTATGATCTCATGAATGATATCAGCTACATGAGACTCAAAATGACCCATGTTAGAAAGGTATCTTTTTTAAAGAATCCTTTCTGTAAAATTTAAACTTACATATTTTTGAAGAAGGATTGTTAAGTTTATAGTATAGATTATAACAAAGCGAAAATCCATAATGAGTCTAGTTTGATCTCATGAATCTATCATACACAGGAGACACAAATAGGCCCATTATGGAAATACGCTTTTTTTTATAATAAAATATACTTGAAAATTAGTCAAATTGCATTGATATATTTTGAATATCAGTAGAGAATTTCTGTTGCGATTCCAAGATAAGTCTAATTTGATCTCATGAAATTGAAGCAACATGAGAAAGCAAATAGACCTATATTGGAATGGCAAGCTTCTCTTGATATACCAAAATGTATCGCAATAGACAATTTTTATAAAATGAAATAAAACAATAAATCTTTATTCAAATAGATTGTGGCTACTTTGTATGTTAGATTAAATCATCCTACACATATATATTCTAATAAATTTAAGTCATACATACAATGTGTGCAAATTTTAGAAATGAACGGTTATAAGAGAATGAAATTTATATATAATCTATTCTCTCTGACATTTTTTTAATTCTGTTGAAATAAATATGTATGTAAGATTAATTGCGATTTTGGTAGGGGTAAAGAATGAATATATGTATACATATCACTTTTATAAGAAACGTATTAAACACACTTTTACCATTCTTTGTTCTTAAATTACAACGATATATTATAAACACAAAAAGTCATGTAATAATATAAAATATTGCACTATTAGGTGGCGCTTCTTATAGATGTAGTAGTATTTTTGAAAACTATTCTATCTATACCAACTACTACTCCTATTTATTACCGCAATAATTTGGTTCTTTCACAAAAAGATATATATATGTGTATGGAGTATCGAAAAGAATGCTAATAAAATTTTTTTAAAAAGAGTAAAGTGGTATTAAAGATAAATTAACCTAATTAAAATTAATATGCGCATATACAACAAGTATATTAAATTAAAAAAGATATTTGTAAATGTGAATTATATGATCACATTTGTATATGTATAAGTATTTACTCAAAATTGTTAAAGTATTCAAATCGATGACTTTGCTTTAAAGATTAAATCACTTTTGAACGGAAGCATAGATATCATCCTATACATATATGTTCTTGAAAAGCAATTTTAGACACTTCAACCTAAGTAATCTTAACTAATGTAATGTATTTGCATAACTCACTATCGTATAAGAGAAACAATAACATATACTGAATGTATATGTATATGTTCTTCAAAACTTATAATATTAAATGACCTGAGCTATGAAATTCGGCAACCAACTAAATATCTAAAATGATATGCTTTCTCTAAAAGTGTGATTATTTATACTAATACAAAAGGGATGTGTTGGAAGCAAATGCATTAGTATTATGAATTTAAATATCAGTTACACGTTTACTTTGAAGACAGCCTCTTTTGATATGAGCAAAAACGCGACATACCAAAGTAAAATATATATATATATATTGTTCAACACATTGGTATGGTTGAAATTACATAAATTTTGTAAGGATACAATATATATATATATAAAGTGGGCAATTCTTTTTGGTTATGTGCATGTATTATTAACAACACATTTTGTTGATAAATGGGAAACTAAAACAAAAATGGCTGCTTTTTGTAGCGATGCTTTTTTTCCTTAAACATATGATAACGCGTCTTTTTTTATTGCATATGAGGTTGTTGGAACTAAAATAAGACAAAAATACATGGGTTTTATAAAATATTTGAGGAATGTTATCGAAAAATTGTAATACTTGGTCATGCAAAAATAGTATTGAACATACAATTTATAATTTTTCAAATCGGGAAAACTAAAGTAGTTATATATATAAGAATGATATTATATATATTGAACTGAAGCGACTCATAGGATAGTAATATCACAAAATCGCAAAACGGTGTGTTGGCCATTTGTCTATTTGAACTTTACTGAAAAATATTTCTATATATATAGGCAAGGATGGCTTTCGCTTTGATCAACAGACAGAGAGAAGGCGTGCTTTATAAATATAATATGTTGCCTGTGTATTTCATTAACATATAGTGAAGAAAAATCTATGTATATGTGGTATGGTGAACTACAACTGTTTTGCAGACATCAAATTAATGTCTATGGATCTATAGATATATACATATTTAACAGAATAATGCGTGGTTCTAAGTTAATGGGTTGATGGCTTCGGCTACGCATATACCTATTACACTATGTGTGCTTCTCATTTTTAAAGCTATCTAACCTTCTTATACATACACTTTTATCATTCCCCACAACGCCAACACTACTAATACTTGTTCAATTGCTACCACAAAAATTGAAGTGTTGAATATAAATATAATATAATTTGACATAGGAGCATAAACGATTTAAACTATGCACATAGTCGACGTGGAGGTTGATACAGAGAGTATAATTTATTTTTATAACCTTTACTTGACATATAATTTTGTAAAAAGAGAAATTGATATAATTGATAAGATTACGATACATTCTTAAATCTTTTGATGGTTATGTTCAATTAGCTACATTATTAATACGATTAAATAATTGTTTAAAATATTATTTTATATAATCACATAACTCAATTTTTCACCAAAAAGGTATCATGATTAAAAAAGTTTAACTTTAAATTCACAATAAAATCACAACTGCTGGAAATGATTTGTTGTGTAATTCAAAAATATCTCAACTATTTGACAGAACGTAAGGAAAATATTAAACATATCTTTTAAATTATCATTATGATTGAAAGGTTTTAAGTAATTTAAAATCATTGTTGTGGCATAGTCATTAATCTATCAAATCTTAACAATCATAAACTTTTTATTTATATACACAAAGAGATTTATCTTACATATAAAGCCAATTATCTTTTTTTTNTTTTTTTTAAACTTTCAAATATTGTATATTTATAAAATGGAATTTAAAAAATGTAAATATCAATTAAAATAAAAGTTGTTTATCTAAATAATTTGACGATTATTTTTAAATATAATCTAAGCGAAATTAATCGCTGTTCTATATAATTCAGTATCAAATAATATATATATGTAATACACTTTCTATATGATGCATAATATTTTTAATCTATCCATCAACCATCAGATAGTTTTTGTTTAAAAAAGATTTTTATCATGTATAAACTTTATATTTACAAAATAACGATGATTTGTATAATTTTAAAGTAGAAGATAACTAAAAATATTAAACAAATCTAACTTTTATAAAATAAATAGAAATATTTTAAAACATTACAAAAACTAAAATATCAACAAAAAGTTTGTTAATTAGATGTAAAGTGTAAACTTTTTTTTAGTTATTTGATCATCTTTTTTGGTTTAATGATTGATCTATTCCAATATTTTTTATTTTAAAATATTATTTTGATTAAATCTACAAAATATTGCCATCAATGTTGATTTAATAAACTTTAAATCATAATATTAAATCACCTGTTAAATTAATTTATTTGTCTTTGAGATAACTTATTTCTAAATATCTGTATACTTCTTAAAATGTCATAAATAGAAGGGTAATTAGAATTATGTTACAAAAGAATAAATATACTCTTAAAACAAATATGAATAAAATTTTTCATGTTGCCGAAAAGTTGAAGGAACAGAAGCTTATTTATAAAAAGCTTAATATATCTACTTAAGTATTGTTTTGTTATAAAAAAGATTTTTGTTCTTATATTCTTTTCTCAAATTATTGATTCCTCTTATGATTTAAAATAAAACGGTCATAATTAAATTGTAAAAGAGTGTAGCTTGATATCTTAGGATCATTATAATAAATGATATGATTAATTTTATCTTATCAGCATGTTTTGATATTTGAGTATACATATATAAATAAAGAAATTCGATATTATGATGAGTTTTGTTTTTTATATTTTACTTTGTAAAAATACTCTGTTTAATCATTTATAAGTTAATATTAAAATATTGAAAGTATAAAGAAACATGTCAACCATAGAAAATAATAATGATAAGAATGAGTATGAAAAAATCCATTTAAATGAAGAAAATGAAAGAAATATTTATGGATCAGTCAGTATATTCGTTTTATTATTAACAACTATTGAAGCATTGTTTGGATGTAGTTGTAATAGTTTAGCACTACTTGCTGATTCATGTCGACTATTCGCCGATTTTTTAATGTACTTTAAAGTATCAACTACTTCAACCAAAAAGCAAAAGATTATTGGTAAAATTTTTTTGATTCTTCTAATAATTATGTATATTTTTCAGAAACTTTAGTCTTAGGAATAGGAATATTTTTATTAATCGTTTTAGCAGCAGCATTCATATTTTTATCAATTCAAAGATTGTCCTTAAGTGATGTGCCAATAAAATCAACTCAAATGCTAGTTGGAGCATTTATAGCTATGTTATCAAATATTGGTATATGTATCATTCATGCTACAGATATTTTAGAACCAAGAAAGTATACATTAATTACAGATTTTATCAGTGTTCGAATACAACAAACATGTCATGTATTGATTAATCACGGTCTTGGCTTTATTGTCTTTTTTTCTGCTTTACTAATATACATTAGTGATTATTTTATATTTATGGATTCAATAGCAGCAATTGTAATGTCAATACTATTACTATCAAACATAGTTGCAATCGTTAATAAATACATTATCAGAACAACAAAAAAGTACTCTTATGATGAAATTTAACCAAATCACCATCATGTTAAGAAGGGGAAGAATAAAAAGAAAAATATTTTTTGTATTAAAAGAATCTAAAAATTACGTGCCTAAAACATTTTATTAATAATTTAAACAACATAAAAACAATAATTTTTTTAAAAAAATATGAATACAACTTAATGAATGGTATATTTGCAAAAATGGTATATANTATATAAAGACTTAATTAAATTTATATTTTTCGAAATTTAAAAAGATTTCACATATTAAACAAAATCTATATTTTTTAGTGCTTCGTTTAATAATACTTTTCAATAATATTCTTTAAAAATATATCTTTAATGTACTAATAAACGCATTCGACATAATCTTTTTAAATAATATGTTATTTCATGAGTAATTTCGTTTCTAAGCAATGTATATTTAACAAAAATTTTATCATACAACATATTTTTATTATAATTTTTATTTAATACATATTTAACTTGTATGAATAAACGAAGTTTTTTTTTATTATCATAATTATAAATTCATTGAAATTTGTCTGCCATAATGAGATGAGTAATAGATATATTAATAAGTACTTTATTATACAAATATTAATATCACGCTATAAAATTTAAAAACTTTAATTGTTTCATTATTCTGTGAACAGGCAACATTTTCCATGAAAATAATGACATAATTTAATAGTTAGACTTTTTTTTTATATAAAAACTACTTTTCAAAAGCATTAAATTTTAATTGTATATTTGAAAAATATTAGAGCGTTTCTGGTACTTAAGAATATTACACATTACATAACTCATGTGAATAAATTAAAAATTGGCAGTAATTATACTATCAAATTTTTACTACCTTTTACATATATATATATATTTACAAAAATAATAAATATTTATTAAATTTTATACATTATTAATATACATGAACAGTATGTAAAACCTTTATATATATTAATTCGAATATCTTGAGTTAATATTAGATTACTATCATAGATATACATATAATATATTCTTTTTCTTATACCTTTTATGTTGCTAAGAGATGCTAATCAAGAAACACCATATTTTCGTATTTAATAATTCAAAAATTTACTGTTGTTATTTTAGTGAAAATGCGTATGCATAGATATTATTATTATTAATAAAAAAAATTTTTTTTTTATTATTTGTATATTCATTTTTTTATGTGGTTACTAAAATTTTTGATATATATAATTAAGTTGAAAAATTTGTTGATATGATAAATCTTTTAATTTCAAGAATATTTATTCAGGAAAGGTTATTTATATCTATTGATATATTATTTTTAAATGATACATATACATATGTTAAAACAAATTTTTTTATGTGAAAAAGATTATTAATTTTAATTAGGTATCTTTAACATTTCATTTAATGACGGGGATTTTTTTTCAAAGAATATATATTCATTAACCTTTAGATGTCAAAATATTTTATTATAATTATTATTATCTAATTTTCATGGTTGATAGCATTTACAGAGTTTTTATTTTTCTATCTGAAAATTTTATTTTTTTTGTTTTAATTTATTAAAGTTTTTATACTTCCTTTTCATTGATATAATTGCTTCATGATGATTATTTGCAATCATATTTTTTTTTTGTAATTGAAAGTAACTAAATGTAATTTTTAATTATTGACAACTTTTTTTTAAATAAAATTATTTTTTTACTGATATATAAATATACTTAATATATTACTAATTGGCTTATACTGCCTTTTTATAAAGGTGTTAATATAATTATATATTTTAAATAGGAAACGATTTTCAAAACCAGATTTAATATATATATTTAAGTATTTTTTTTTGAAAATATTTTTAGTTAAAATTATATATTAACATATGATAAAAGCATGGGAGAATCTGTAAGGGTAATATGTAGGTGCCGGCCGCTTAATCAGCGTGAAATAGATCTCAACTCAAATATATGTGTTAAAATGGATTCATCTCTTGGACAGGTATCAATTTTTGGCTCAGATGAATCTGTTAAAGCTTTTACATTTGATGGAGTTTATTATATGGATTCTACGGCTGAACAAGTATATAATGATATTGTTTATCCATTAGTGGAGGTAAATTTCTATTATATATAATTTGTTTAAAAACAATAATTTTTTGTAGAGTGTTGTAGAAGGATATAATGGGACTGTGTTTGCTTATGGACAGACGGGTTCTGGAAAAACATTTTCAATGAATGGTAATGATAGTATACCAGGGCAAAGAGGATTAGTTCCTCGATCATTTGAACATATTTTTGATGCCGTCGCAACAACAATTGATTCAAAATTTATTGTTAAAGTATCTTATGTTGAAGTAATGTTTTTGTGATTAAAATATTAATATTTAATAGCACTTTATTTTCAGATATATAATGAAGACATTAAAGATTTACTGTGTGAAGATAAACAACATAAACTTGAAATTAAAGAGCATGCAGAAAAAGGTGTTTATGTTGCAGGGTTGTCAATGCATATTGTACATAATATTAATGACTGTGATAAATTAATGCAAAAAGGTTGGTCAAATCGTCATGTTGGAGCAACATTGATGAATAAAGATTCAAGTCGCTCTCATTCAATATTTACCGTGTATGTTGAAGGTATTAATGCTAAAACGGGATGTTTACGTATGGGTAAACTTAACCTTGTCGATTTAGCAGGAAGTGAAAGACAATCAAAAACTGGAGCAACTGGTGATAGATTTAAAGAAGCTACAAAAATAAATTTATCTTTGTCAGCTTTAGGAAATGTTATATCTGCATTAGTTGATGGAAAAAGTAAACATATTCCTTATAGGGATTCAAAGCTTACTAGATTACTTCAGGTATATACTTTTTTAATGCTTTCATCTAAACTTTTTAGGATTCTTTGGGTGGAAACACAAAAACTATTATGGTTGCATGCATCTCACCTTCTGATAATAATTATGATGAAACACTGTCCACTTTAAGGTATGCTAATCGTGCTAAAAATATAAAGAATAAGCCTAAAATAAATGAAGATCCAAAAGATGCCTTATTACGTGAATATCAGGAAGAAATTGAAAGGCTTAAAGCCTATGTTAAGGAAGGTAGTAATCTTAGAAGAAAATCTATAATAGATATTGAAACAGAGAAGCAACAACTTCGCAAAGAATATGAAGAATCAATACAAAAAATACGTTCAGAATATGAACATGAACAAAAGAGTAAAGCAGCACTTCAACAGGAATTAGATAATCTCAAAAAGCAATATGAAAAAGCTTCCGTTGCTATTGTAAGTGAAGGTAACAATGAAAATAGTACAGAATCAGTTGCTGAAACAAAAAAGAAAATAGAAATGTTGGAAAAGCAGATGGTTGGTGGGGAGCAAGCAAACAATGAATCATTAAAAGCAACAAGAAAAAAAAGATTAAAGGAAGCTGAAACAAAAATGCATAGATTAATGGAAGCATTAGATATAAAAGCTGATGATCCTTTGTTACATGTATACAATAGTACACATGAAAAATTAGAAGCTTTAACAAAACAATATAAGCATCAATGTCAAAAAATGAAAATGTATGAAAAAGAGATTAAAGATATACAAAGTGAATTTGAAATAGATCGTTTAGACTATTTAGATACTATTAGAAAACAAGATAGGCAATTGAAATTATTAAATCAAATTATTGATAAAGCTCATAATTTGCTCAAGAAAGATCCCATACTAGGAAACCTAGAAAAACTTAAGAAAACAGCAATATGGGATGATAATAATGATTGTTGGATACTTCCTGATAATCAGAATCCAACAACAAGTCTTCCTAGTGCAACTAAAATAAATAACAAGCCACACATAGAAAATATCGTTATGTTAAAAGAAAGTGATGATTTAAAAAAATTAAAAAAGGTAACTTTATAAAATGTTAAATTAAAGTATTGTTATAGAAACTAGAAAATAGTACTTCTGAAAATATTTCTGAAACGTATTTCAAAACGAAAACAACAAGAAACGTTGCTGAGAGAATAAAAGCTGATAGGCAACGATTTGATACAGCAAAATCAAGAAATTTTCACTTGGATGATAGTATAGCAAAAGGTATTATTTATACGGATGATATATATGAAAATAATACTCACTTAATTAAAAAACCACAAAGACTTGAAGCTCTTTCAAAATAAATTTTTGTTCTTATATATTTTAAATACTATAAAATACTTTTATTATTCGGAAAACAATTTGTTTTATTCTTTTCACATTAACTTTAAATACTATACACATAAGTTATGCTATTTATTATTAATTCCTTCAAAGAAACAAAAGAACCCAATGCTTCACTTTTGTTTCAATTCTTTAATACAAAAATATTTTAGTCCAGAAGTTTTAAAAAAAATTAATAAAGCTAATTTTAAGAAAGATATTTTTGTTTCAAAAATATACATGATGACAATCGGATGAGGATAAGTTGTAGATAGGTTGTTGTTATTACTAAACAAAAAATAATTTATGCACGATTTATGAAATCCTTAACGACCTAGAAATAAACTAAGAAAAATTGGTTTGTATGAAGCACTATAAAACTTTATACTATTTTAAATTGTACCCTTTATCATCTCATTTTTATTTTAACACCATAACATATTTTTAATCTTTTAAATTATCTCTTTTTCATTTATTATTATATCCAAATTTTATAAGTGTATGCAAAAAAAAATTATAAAACGAAATTTTTTCATTATAATAACTCAATATGTACGGGATAGTCTATAATTAAGTGAAGATATGTTATCAAGCATGCAACATATTTAGAATCTATTCTTTTTTCCTTATCATAATAAGGATAAGTTTTAAATAATAATCATTTTAAAAATAAAAATGCCATCACTGTTATATTTAATATTTAAATCAGTATTTTATCCTTCTTTACATATGTGATTATTATTTTTTTTATATTTAAAAAAAATATTCAATAATTTCATAATTAAATATTCTAACTAACACTCCTTTTCTTTGGTCTTAAACTTTTACATTCATTTATCTATATCAATATTTATTAATTTTTTTAAAAAAAATTTTACATTAAAATATTTAATATATTTAAAAAACTTAATGATGGTTAATTAAAAATTCCCGGGATTGATATTACAAATAATTTTTATCCTTTAAAAAATATTTGCTCATTTTTATTCCAGTTTTTTATATTACATTTTATTATTAATTTAATAAAACATATATTGTGACTTTTTCTATTTGACAACAATGTTTGAGAATTCAATTTAGTAGAAAGATACTTCTTCTAATTCTTAACAGATATAATTCTTTTATAATTTCTTATGTTTAGGTTGTGCAAATAAAAAAATCCAAATTAAATAATAATAATGATAAGCCAATATTTTGTAACACAAATTATATTTTTTATAATTACTTGATATAGTCAATTTTTAATTTAAGATATGTATATAGTGATGTTTTAATATAATATTTTTTTAATAATATTTTTTTAAGTCGTCATTTTTTATAAATGTTTCTACATACATGTGTTTTAAAAATATTAAATTTTAGGATTTATTTATAAAGACTTTTATAGTATTATATATTTTCTTTATGTCATTATTATTAATATTATGATGTTTAAAAATATACGCTTTGCGGCCATTTTTTTAATCATTTTTGTTATTGTTGTCTTATTTATATCATACTTGTATTTATCTATACAAAGAAAGATAAATGATGTAGAGAAAGATTTTTCTGAAACAGATTACATTCATCAACTGTTAAATGTTGATTTAGAAGAAGATATTGAAAACCTTGAATTTTTGCAACCATCCCAAATGCCACCTGAAAATATATTGTATTTAATTTTACTTATGATATTATGTGGAGTTTTTTCGTTAGCTGGAAATGTAAATCAATTAGTATCATTGTATTATAGAAGAAACTTTAAAAATAATGAAGAAGACGTATTTAGTAGAAATACAAGAGTAAGTGGTTTTGTTGATATATTTTAATATAATTTTTAGTTTTATATTAATCTTTTGCACATGGTATATTTTATTACGACATTAACAATTCCAAGTCTTGTATTAGAACGGATTCAGGAATCCTGGATACTTGGGAACAACACATGTATAATTAATAAAATATTAATTATGATAGAACGGTCAACAAAATTGTGGCTTGTTTTTTTTATATTATTTTCGCAGTACCAGGAATTTCTTAAAAATGAGCAACTAATGGAAAATGTAGCAATAAGAGATAATTTTATTATAAAAAATTTCTTTAAACTTTCTCTCATTTTAATTACGGTAATAAGCGTTTCGATAATAATAATAATGCTACCAAATTGTGGAGCATTTAAAATTATATTGCAAACATTTTTTATTGGTACAATTAAAATAGAGATAAAGCAAATTAAATGTGGTATTTCTGTTTCCAATTATTACTTTAGTATTGTCTATGGATATTCATTTATAATTGAATTTTTAATTCCAAGCATACTATGTATAATCATATTATCAAAATGGATTACTGAAGTGAAACATTGTGATAACAACGAAAATGGAATCTTATACAAGCCAATAATATTACCTATTATTGTATTTTTTCTTTTATCATTTATTATTTTCCTCCCGCATTGGCTTGTTATTTTTTTTAAAATTTTTGGTTATGTAAGATTATTTTAACAAATATCTGTATATATTATTATTTTAAATTTTTTGTAGGATTTAGTTGGAGATACTTTTGCTGAATATATAATATGGTTTTTTGATGAAATAGCTAATGTAAATATGACATTATCACCAGCAATATCCTGGTTACCATTAATGTGTTTATCAAGACAGTTATACAAACATGATAAACAAGAAGAAAATAATCAAAATTCATACTCAAAAAATGTATCTAACACAATTGTGAACACAAAATTGTATATAAAATCAAAGAAGAGATAAATCAATAATTTTCATATTATATTTTTGATAAGAAACTTCAACTTTTTCAAGTAGTATAAATAGCAATATATAAATAATTGAGTTTCAGCAAATTTAAGTAAATATTTTTACAATAAAAAATAAAATATATATTTTAATTAATTATTTTATCAAATGATATATTTTAATGTTTTTTTTAATTTTATATATGACGTGCTTCTACAACAAAAATTAAATGATTAATGAAATAGTAAATGTACTTCATGAGATAATTTTGCCTACAGCAAACCCAGAAATGTTTTGCTAATTTTTACATATAAAGATATCTTTTTTCAACAAGTCTAAATGATACGTGATAACAAGATATACATATTTCATTTCATGTTTTCTTTTTGATAAATATTGTTAAGTAAGTTTTTAAAAACTCATAAAAATTGCACATTTTTAAAAGCAATTTTTGTTTTGAAATTATTTTTTTCTTTTCAAAGTGCAGATATGAATAAAAACGTAATTTTTTAATTTAACTTATAGTCTTTAAATTATTAATTCATTGATTATTTGCATGATACTTTAATAACATTATTCACGAATAAGTATTTTAAATTAATAGAAAAATAAATGTAAAAATTAAATTTTATTAAAAAAAATAAAGAATTAATTTTATTAAAAAAATTTTTGTGTTGAGGTATCTGGATCAACAACCACCTAGGAGTTCTCCTCAATGTATTTTTCACAATGAGCCTTTAGAAGGTTGCAATCCAGTAGATTTGCATGACGTAAATAATCATTTACAGTTAATTCATTAGTCTTACTTATGAGACTATGCTCAACATAAGACTTTAATAAATTACACTGCAAATGACTAGCAGTACATAACATTTCTACGTTCATCCATTCCTCTGCCAGCTTTCCTGTGTAAAGATATCTTAACAATTCTTTTAGTACACCACTACTAAAATTGTTAAGAGTTATCTAAAAATAATAAAAATAATAAAAATGTTTTAAAAATAAAACTTACTTCACCAGATAGTGACTCTTGACTTTGCTTTTTATTAAGCAATTTGCCAAAAAAATGGCTCCGAGTAGCCAACACATTTCTATGCACTTTGAACTCAACACCATTACATTTTACAACGAAATCTGAAAAATCACCATCAAGCCAAGTTTTGTCAATATCATGACAATTTTTCAGAATTTCGCAGACTTCTGGACCTAATTGAGCAGTCTGGACCTAATTGAGCAGCAGGATCAAGTGGAGAAACTCCATTTTTTTTCAAAAGTGATATCTCCACTATTATTGTTAATTTTTCATTTTGTTGAATTTTAAATGTATCTTCAAAAGTCGTTCTTTTTAAAAAATCAGGAAATGAAAGAACTTTTTCATTACAAATCCTTTTTCTTCCCATACTTTTCACAAACATTTTTTTTTGTGTTTTGATGGTTATTTTGGAAGTTATGACTGAAACTCCATAATTAGGATTGGTCATAAGAATGTCCAATGAAAGATAGTCTTTCCATTCATTACTTATTCCATTTGGATAAAGACGAACAAAATAGTTATAGCGCTTGTCGCCTGTTCCAAAAACTCTAAAACAGTGAGATGTTTAAAAATGCTACGTTAATTTTAAAAAACATACAAAGATTCCATAAATTCAGAAGTTTGATGCATCTGTTGGCATAAACCAAATGAATCAATCTCCCAAGTGTTGTTGAGAACCAAGTTTTCAGAATTGTTGGTTTGTCCTTGCATTTTTTTTAAAATTTTACTTAACGAAATAATCATTTAATATATAAATTTAATGATAGGTTTGTTTAAATTGAAATTAATCTTTTCTCCAAATTATTCCCTTTGGTATCCCTTGTTACTTATACAATAAATATCTATTTTTTAAAAATATTCGTTTACAGTTCAAATTAAGTTTATATATAAATAAAAACAAACTAAAAATTTAATAAAATGGATTAATATTATTTAAAATAAACATGTACTTGAATTTAAAAATTAAAAATAATATAAATGAACATTTTTTCAATTTAATAATTATTAAATATAATAGAATTATAATTTAACGAAATTAAATGAAATAATTGAAACATTGCCACAACAACATGTTTTGATTGCAAGTTATAACAATAAATAGAAGACAAAAATGATCATATTTTGTTATAACTTCAGTTTTTATAAAATAAACTCTAGCATTATTCTTTATTTTAGTACGCTCAGTACTTCATAGAAAAAACATTTATATTTATGCCATT
>LM523220.1:0-17277 GCA_000941615.1 Parastrongyloides trichosuri
TTTTTGATTATGAACATTTATTAAAAAGATTTAATTTATTGTAATTCATATTTATAATTTCTTTACCATTATATAAGTATATTTTTTGTTTACAAAGTTTTTTGATTTTACAAGTAACTCCTTGGGGCAATTGAAAAACACCTTGCTACAAATGATAACAAAGCATTATTTTATCTAGACAAAGGTGTCTTTAGAAGTAATGAAGGGTAGAAATTTGATTCAAATAATCAGCAAAATGATACATTCATTGATTTAAAAGATATAGAATTTTTTATATAACTGGAGAAAATGAATTTTAAAGAATATGTATTTACTATATAAAACGTTTAAATGTAATCAATTATGAAAAATGATTATAAGAATCAAATTCGTAACAATCTTTACACTAATTATAACATCTATCATAAATATTACATGATTGATGTCATTTTCTAAAAAATTAAAAATTTGTTCATATTAAAATTACTTTACTTTGCAATCTGAATAACAAACGAATTTACCTTTAAATGCAAAGTTACACAAAGAGAAAAACGAATGAAAAAAAGGCATATTTTTCTACATTTACCTTTTTTATATATAAAGAAACGTTATTCCTTTATCATTTTAACAATAAAAAGATTATTGCAGAAGAATGCATCATTTTTCATTCCTTTTCTTCTGTATGTAAACTTTTCTTTTAAACAAAAATAATTAAATCAATCGAATTAAAACATTTATTTCAAAATTTAAAAAAGTAATAATATGTATAACATCTAAATTTCCATTAATTTTCAGGTTATATTGCATGCTTCAAGGTAAAAAAATGAATATGAATGATAACATTTTTAGTCTATTTATATATATATAGGTTTTTTTCTTTTACATAATTTTATCACACACAATAGATAATTATTTTAACAAAAACCATCCATTTCAGATTCTACTTTAAATATCTTTGTTGGTTTAACTTCATCATCAATCTTCATCATCTTATGATTATTGATAACTTTCTTCATTTCTGATTCTTTGAACTTTTGTTTATTTAATATTAATTGTGGTGATGCCATATTTTCTAAAGAGCTTGAACTATCTACGGATGTAAGCGTTCTCTTTCTGTTTGAATGGTCTGGTCCAATTTCGTACGAAAATGTTCTGTACGCTATAAGATCATTTGCTTTACCTTTTTCTTGGAGAAATGATACCTCTTGTTTTGGCGGAATATAAAATATATCTCCGCGTTTATACCTCCTTTCATTTATTGTTTTTATATCTACTGATGTCTGTTTTTTATCTTGAATTAATCCTTCACCTTTAACAATAACAATAATCGAACCACAGGATAAGGCTGGAAGGGGATGAATAGTTGAAACATTAGTATTGTTAGAACAAGTCTCAGAAGAGATCTTTATTTCATGGAGTGTAAAATCTTTACAATCAGGAGCGTACTCAGAAACATGTTCAAAGCCGGATAATTTTTTAGGTGGAACAATATAATAGGATGGATCTGTCATTCGGTAATTAAGTATCTCACAAAGACTATCAATATCAATATATTTTGGTGTTAAAGCGGCGCGAATTGTATTGTTTGAACAACCAACACATTCCACACATTCTCCAGATAAGTAAGCATGAAGTTCTTCGGCAGCATAATAACAACACTCACCTGGTTCCAAAATCATATGGTTAAGGTAAAGCATAGAGAAACAACCAACATCTCCAGGGAAATCTTGTTCCATTTTTAATATAACTTTTAATGTATCTTCAATCAAACATGATCCATTTAATAAACCAAGTTTTATTTTATTAATGAAGCTGTCAAGTTGTTTTTTAACAAAATCAGGTCTATTCAATTGGGTAAGAAGCATCTCCTTAAAAGCAACAGCTAAAGCTTTTTTCATTGCTTTACTTTCTTGACTATATCCTTCTTTGTGTAATCTTATAAAATTTTCAGCATTACTAACTCCCATAACTTCTTTTAATTCAGGAAAAGCATTCATATTTTGGACAATCTCAGCAGCTGGTCTGAAACCACACATCAACTCAAATCTCGTTAAGGCATAAGCAAGCTCTGGTTTATGATGTCTATCTGGATAATTGATGGGATCTTTTTCATGAAGCCATGCAGCCTGTTCCTTTGTTGGATGAACTTGTAATGATAATGTTTTATTAATTGACATTATTTTCATAATAAAAGGTAAGTGACAATCTTCTTTATCATCTTCACTGTTGAAGGAAGATGAGTAGTCAGAATCACCTGATTTAATTGAAAATGAACTTTTACTGTCATCCTTAGCAATCATGGTACTAAGTCTAACATTTGAATTTTTAACTACAGCAGCTCCATCAGGATGAGTGCCCATCCACAACTCAGCATATGTTTGATCCTGATTAACCTTAAAATGATCATGACCATCAGCGTATAAACGGGCAACTTCTGACTCTAATCCTTTCTTTCCCCATGCATATTCCTTAACATGACAATTTAAGCGTTCCATTTTTTGTATATTTTAATATTTTAGAGAGATAAAAAATAATATTATTAAATGGTATCAGGGAAAGTAAAATTTTGAAAAATATATTTTACAAATAAGTAATTTTACCTTATATACACCAAAGCACTGTAATGTTGGGAAAAATTAGAGATACAAAATTAGTATTTTAAATAAAAAAATATAAACAAGACTAAAATAATGAAACCCCTCCTATTTTTATCAGAAAACAATTTATAAGTTTTTTTTTATGTATAATAATATATACATGTATTTTAATAATATCTTGATATCTTTTCATAAACGTATATATAATTTCGAAGGAATACATTGTTGTAACATTACTCCTTATTGAATAATTAAGGTAGTTCAAAATGTACGTTGAATGTAGGTCGTTATATTTTTAGGTATGGAACTATCAATAAAATGATATTTTTTGAAAGGTTAAAATATTTTGTAAAGGCGCATTTTTGTAAAATACTTTATTAAGAATATTTTTTTTAAACAAAAGTGTAAAGATGTAATATAATATCAGTCATTTAATTTTTTATGTAATAAAAATTGACTCGTTAATTAATCATTCTATACTATTATTGCTAAAATAGATTGTTTAATCATTGTCTTACAGTAGTCTAATTTAAGAAAGCTTTCTAAGTAAAAAAAATTTTCTAATCTAATTAAATTTTTAATAAGACCATAAATCAAGGTGCAATTATTATTGTTTTTATAAGATTCAAGAAAAATATTTAAAAATATAATAACATGGTAATAAAGGTACAAAAAATTTAAATTTCCATTGATGCGTATTATGTTAAAAACTTGTTAATATTTTAAAAATTAAAGTTTAATATTATAGAAGGAAGGAATGGGAAATAATGGATATAATTAGTAGTAATTTAATAATATATATGTAGGTATAAAAGTTTGAAATAATAAAATGAATGAAAAGGTAAATTAAGATTTAAGATTAAAAATTTCTTAGATCTCTGGTATTGATAAAATTATTGTAAAAATTTTTACCTGCATCCCTTACACGGGTAAATGTACAGAAAGCTATTTTCAGGGTCAAGGAACCTTATCCGATTCCCCCATACGACGTGTGTGATTTAATTTTAAAGATAGAAATCTTATAGTATGGAAATTGTAATTAAAGATAACAATTATATATATATGGTATACAATTCAATACATATGATCAAAGAATTGGGTTGAAGCAATGTTTTAAAAAAGTGTATGAAGAATGTTAATTATCGTAAAGGTCAAATTAAAGCGTTTGATGGTGAAATGTTTATCACTTAGGTGTATATTGCGATAGAAGAATTTTAAAGATTCCCATGTATAGGAATACCAATGAAATGTGGATGTAAATGTGTTTTCTTTTAATGTTTTAATATAGGACACATATCTATAATAAGAAAACAATACAATGGTACGGAAATACTAGGAAGTTGTTAATTCTACGAACAAAGATTAGTTTGATTGAGATACAGTTCTCTAAACGTAACAACAACTTTAAAATCAACCAGTGAATAAATATAAAATAAAATTTGTTTCAATAATTTGAACAACAATTCATGTCAAATTAGCGTTCGTCTCCTTCAATTAAACTTGAAACACACTCATTGTTATAAAAAATGCGCAAATATAATTACAATAGTAAGCTATTGCTATTGCCAACAAATTAGGAATGAAAAAATATTTGTTCGTTATTCTCTTTTATAAATAGAAAAAATCACAAATTGTTTGAACATAAACAAACAAGTTTTTTTAAATAACAAATAATCATATAGTCAATATCAAAAATAATAATCAAAATAAGGAATCACAAAGTAAATCAAAAAATAGTTCCAAGTAAATTGTATTTATAAAACTTTTTTTCTGATTGGATATCAATTAATAAAAAAACAAGAAATAATTATATATACTTATCTGTAACTACACTAACAATATATCAATTTTTTTTCCAATTTATATACAAAGATATAATAATTTTGCAACATCTAAACTTTTATACTTATTTCTTGTCTTGAGAATGTCCTTTTGGTGTGTTTAATATAAAAAGGTTACCCAAATATTCTTCAACCGGTTAATGACTAATACTTTATTATATATATAATTCCAATATATTATTAATTAATTCAAAAAATTTAATTGAAAAAAAATTTAATATAAATTGTTAACTTTAAAGATTTCCAAATTAATTAAAGAATCATCTTCCCATTACCTTTTCAGTAATTAAACAAGTTTATTAAATTATAGTTTGCTATATATTTACTGTTAAACCTTTCATCGTTGAGGTCAAAAATATTTTTTTTAACTTTATTTATTATGTCAAATAATTAAAAGCTAATTTCTTCAAATATGATTCAACTTTGTTACGTAACAATCTTAATTTTTTTCACGAAATGTATAATTTCAACTTGTTTTTATTACCAATATCTTTTTGAACTAGATTGATAAGAAAAAGCTGACCAAAGTTGGTGTAACTGAATAATTTATTTAATCAAAAACTATTGTTTTTAAAAAAATATTTTTGAGTTTTTAAACCGGACATCTTTTTTGGTAAAAGATAAAGTTTATCTTTACAATATCCTTGAAATAATTCATTAAGCTTCTAAACGAGCTACCTGATATGTTAAAAAATTAAAAAGATAATAAATTATTGTAAATGATTGGTAAGCAACAGGATTTTAAAGTTTTATTATGTAGCAAAGTAAAATTAGAATAAAAATTATATAATTAACGAGTTCCAAGAATCTATGCACATGTATTAGTCTAATTTTTAAAATTAATTGAAAGATACTGTCTGTTGGGTATTTGATACATTTTTGATAACAAACATTAACATACACCTTCACAATGTTGACAACATAACTTTTCATTCCAGAATATTGTGCAGTAACGACGTAGATGTGTTAGACGACTTGCCATCTTAGCTACACAACGTTCACTTAAGGATCCTAATGCTGATACTGGAGAAGGTGCTTCAGGTGCTTCTCTGAAAAAATTATTATTATTACTATTAATTAATTAAAAAATTTTTTATCTTACGTTGGAGGCTCTGTTACAGGTGCTGTTGCTGTCTCTTGATTAGGATAGTTATTTTCTCTCAAAAATTGTAATACATCACTATATTTTGTTGTCATTCTATAGTTAAATTCTACTGTGTAACAAGCTACAATTTTTGCTGAATTATGAAGACATTGTTGAGCCCACGCACTTTTACAATCTTCTGTATTACAATATAAAAATGAAAGAGCTGGATTACTTTTATCTCCACGATTACCTGGTCCACAACCTCTACATTGTTCTGAACCATCAAACCAGGCTTTCTGTGTGATAGGTGGTTGGTCGGCAGAGATAAGATTAAGAAAAACTTGGAACCGTCCACGTCCTTTATTTAATCTTTTCTTAACTTCAGCATCGATTCCTTGAACTTTATCTTTAATCTTTTTTTCAAGGTCTCTTCTTCCTGGAATACTTATTGATCTCTTGAATTCATAAGTATTGGAACTAATCTTTCCACATTTTGGTCCAAATGGTGATTCTTGTCCTTTGGCTAATCCAGGTAAAACTTTATTATTCTTTAATTGCTTTTCAATTTTTGAACTAAGATTACATAATTCACAATATCTGCAGTATTGTTTACCATCCCTTTCAACGATCCCTGAATGTTCATCACATTCTTGATTTAAAATACCAGTTTCTGGTATCATTGTATATGGTACATCAAATCTAATACCAGCTGGTCCTTCAAGAAGTGGAACTTGTAGGGTAACCCCAAGTTCTCCGGTAAGATGACCAAAGTTATCAAGAACATTAATTTTAGAGAAATGAAAAGAATAATCTCCTGGTGCATGAATATAATACACTTTATTTCCTTTGTCATTTACAATATTAACATCATTTTCTTCAATTTTAATTTGATTTTTGACTAAAATATTATTAATTAATTAAATAAAAGAAAAATACAACAAACCTCCTCTACAAGAGAAAACACTAATTTCATCCAATAAAATATATAAATCATCACCATTATCTTTATTTCTTCTACCACGTCCCTTCCTTTCACATGAAATGAGTAAGATCCCGCAAAAAAGAATGAGTATCAATACAATTGATTTTAATGTAATCATTTTTTTTTNTTTTTTTTTAATAATTAAATATTTTTTCCCAGTTAAAAGTTTGTTTTAAAATCTTCTCTCTTCTTTGTAAAGACAAATATAATATTTATATTTTTAGATGACTAATCTTTGAAAAATATAATATTTTTGTTGATAATACTTTTAACTGCCGGGAGGCAGAAAACTATAAAGTAAAGTGAAAGTGGTTAATAAGTTTATTAAATCAATTTTCCCTTAAATATATACACAAAATTATTAATATTTTTATCTTGATCTATATGTTATTCATCAAACCGGATGATTTTATTTATGGTTAAAAAAATATCTTTTTAATTAATATAGATAATTTAGAAAATTGGTATTAATTTATTATAATATTTAATAAATATGCTATATGTAAACATGCTTTGAAAGATTTTAATTAAATATTTAGTTATGTTAATTAGAAAATTATAAATATTCCATCTAATTAGGAGATCTATAATTCAATTACATAAAACTTTTTTGTGCTTAAAAAAATCATTGTTTATGTAATTTTAATTGTAATAAATAAAAATGTAATGATATCATGTATTGTCTTATGATACTCTATTTTAATATGAAAGAATATATCTCTTCTACATTAATCATATGAAGTGAAATATAATTTTGATAAAATGTGCTAAAAAAGAATAATCAAGGACAGATAAAAAGTGTGGTATGTTATGATGATATCATAGTAAATATATNATATATGAATATGAATTGGTTCTCAAGATTAAAATGTATATTATTAAAAAATTAATAATGAAAGTAAAAATATTTTTCAATTATCTTTTCAAATAAATCAAAAATAAAATAAAGAGAAAGAATGATACGGTACTGGTGTAAATAACAGTTTAGTGGCAGTAAATTTTTTAATATCTCTATACAAACATTTATACAATTAAATAAAGATAATATGTTGAAAATAAGAAAATTGGACATTAGGCAGTGTTCGATATATCATTAACTAATGAATCTCTTCACTACAACAGGTCATTCGTTGACATAGTTTCTTCATTTTCAACTATACACATGTGTTGTGTTCAATAAATATACATACCATAAAAAGGCAACGAATGAAGATAATGTAGAGATCTAAAGAAGCGTCGTCAATTCTACCTTACACAGTACATCGTACATGTATGATGATTTTTCTTTTTAATAACTTTTATCACCACTCTATTAATAATAACAATATCATACTATTTTTATTATTATTTACTATAAATAAATACATTTTTTGGTCTCCACCATATACATATCAAATAAACAATAAAAAAGATAGAATAACATATAATCATAGTGATAAAAATATATATATTACCCAAGTTACAATTTAATTATAGTTAAAAATATTTTACATATATAACTACAATTATTACTAATACTTATATCTAAAAAAATATATATATACATGATGAGATATATGAAAGTTGATGGGAGAAAATAAAAATGAACATCATTCATGGAGATATGTAATGATTCACTACTAATAGATGTTTCCTCAATAATCCTTTTAAAAAGTAAAAACTAGTTTCTTCACAAAATTAATTTTATTTCATTTTTATTTTAATGCATATTATTTCAACTATTGTATGTGTACATGTATAACATACTGACTACTTGTATCATCAATTTATTAACGGAAGTTTTCTTTTGTTCAATGGTTGAAGATAAAAAAGAGATTTGAAAAAGAGATTACACTCTGTCCAGGATGGGAATTATAATAATTTGACACAATTTAATTATGTCTAGGTATTTTAAATAAAAGTGAGGTACTATAATTAGACTATTTTATAACATACCAAAGGTCTTTAATTGTTAAACCTTTTTAATTATTTTAACATAAGAAAATTTGTACAAGTTTTGTAAAATTTATTATGTTACAATGGTGGAAGTAATGATGATAAAGTAACATTATTAATTTTTATTAAAATTATTATTTCATGCTCCTGCGATTTAGTGATTTGTTACCGTTCTTCTGATAAATGAAGATAATATGACTTGTTTGTAAAAAATATTCAAAAAGAAGTGTTATTTTTAGACATATTTTGTTAAGAGTTTCACTTAATGATGATATGGATAACCATAGGCTGGATATCCATATACTTGATATGATGGAACCACATAATGACCATAGTATGGATATGCATAATATCCATATCCTCCTACATATTGTCGTTTCACTCTCCTTAATGATTCAGTACCATGGTCTACATTTCTATCAAAGAAAAAACCACTAATAGTTTGAATGAAGAAAACACAAACTAGTAAGAATAAATATTTCATATTGTATGATTATTTTGAAACAATTTAATGAATCTTTATACCCACATGTGTTGTAAAAAATATTTTAATTTGATATTCATTAATGAAATGAAACCCTTTTTAAAAAAAAAATATATTATTTTTTGACATAAATCAAGGATAAAGTTTAACAAAACTTAATGAAATAAATATTTAAATCATTAAAAATTAAAAATATTTAATTGAAACTTACCAAATAGTCATTTTAAATTGAATTTAATTACATATTTAAAGATATAATTATAATTAAATTAAAACTTTGATAAATTAAAGAAAATCAAATTATCTTTTTTTCCAAAATATTACAACAAGAAAAATTTATTTATTTATTTATACACTTACGTCCCTATTATTTTTGTTGATGAGAGAAAATTATATGGGAGATATTTATTAAAATTTTATTTTTGCTAAAAATTTTATGACAATGTTGTTGTATCTTTGACTCTTTCAAAATAATTATTAAAGCCCTTTTGTAATTATTATTAAAATTTGTTATAAAGCCTTTTTATAATAAATTGATAAAGTAAATATTAGCAAAAAATTAATTAAATTTTACCACATTAATAAAGTGCAACAAGATTAGTTAAATGTACTTTAATAAATTTTTTATCATTTTGGTCATTGGAATATTGTCTTATTAACATATAAATGATTGTACGTGTGGGTAGAGGATATAAATCTTTTGAACAAAAAAAGCACAATTTTTGATCACAATTTAATTACATCTTTATTGGATTATCCAATTTACCTATAGATTTAAGGATTAATAAAATGAGTTATAAAAAATAATTTAATAATGGTGACTCAAAAACTATTTTTTTTTTCAGACCTTTTTCTTTTCAAAATAAGTATCTTCTTTCTCTGGATCGATAAATCTTTCTTCATTATAATTCCATAATTCTTTTCCTTCTCCACGGATAGAGGCAATTGTATATGGAATGATAATACAACATGGGACTAAGTACAATAATGCTGGTTGAGCTTTCTTAAATATGTGCATAATTCCAATCGTCATGAACAACCCAATTGCATAAGATATAATTGTAACAATAAAATAAAAGTACCTTTTTGGTTGATTATTGCCAAGAAGGTACTCTCTATTATCAAACCGATATAACAATGCTATAAATATTCCCGGTATAACAATATCTCCTAATCCAATCATACTATAATTCTTAGCCATCCAACCATTTCTCAAAATATCTTGTGGAAATTGAAGAAGTATTGGTGCATCAATACTTTTGGCTACTGTCGTCATAACATCAGTACCAAAAACCCAGAAAATATCATAAAAAAAGAGGCCCATCAATAGGATACATCCAGCCTTATAACTAGATAGATGAAGCACTTCAATACCAATTATCGAAAATGACACTCCAATTAGGTTGTTTGTTATCCAATGCCTTTGTAGTACGTGATGAAGGGAGATGTAAGTGAATATCAATAAAGATAATAAATAATGATTATCATAAAATATTTCTGATGTTTTCTTCCAATTTTCTTCAGGTGCTTCTTCAGCTTCTTTATCAGTCATTGCCTTGGTTCCACTATCAAATTTTATTCTATAATTAATTTTTTTGAAAAAGTTTAATGTTATGATTTTATATATAGGTGACAAGAAAGGATTAAAGATATTAGCCAATGCAAATACTCCCTCGTAACAAAGAAGTACCAACAAAGCACAAAAAAAGTTTTCTCTATTGAACATTGGTCTTAGTGTATTATTAAAAAAATATCTAATTTTATCATTTGCTGTTTTAGGTTCAATTAAATTATTATCATTAATTTCATCAGATTGTTTAAAAAATCCAATTAATTTTTGATACTGTTTATTTCCTTCATTAATCTTATCAAGTATCACTTCAGGAAGGTATTGTTCACCCTTATCATATACCTTATCACGACACTCTGAATCACATTTTATTAGTACATATAATGAAAATAAGACTATTGAAGCAATAACAGGAAATTTGAGAGCTTTTCGTGTGGAAATCGAAGCTTCAATTTTCTCTCTTTTGGTAGTGCACTTTTTAATATACCTTAATGATCTTACAGATCCCCATATGATGCAAAGAAGAGCTAAGCCGTATAAAATAGAAGATGATAAAATCTAAAAAGACAATAAGTTATAATACTAAAAATAAAATTTAATTTACTTTTTCATGGAACTCATAAGAAATTTCATTTTCCGAAATTGTTGTATCTTTCTTGAATGATGAAAAAAATTTAGACATATTGTTGTTTTTAAATATTATATAAAATGATATGATTTTGTATTATCAACAAAAAAAAAATTTATTCATTGGTTACTGACAAGTACAAAAAACACCTAAATTGCGTGGCTTTTCATTTGGAATAGTGCTTTTCAATTTTTAAAAAATATTAATGGTAGCCACTTAATTAAACAAAAGTCATATTGTTTGATGATATTTGTAGAAGATTAAAGATGAAATGAATCATAACTGGATAAATATTTTTGGATAGAGTGAATAAAAAAAAATTTTTTTCAATTCCTTGAAGTCATTGAATAATTATGATATTACTCTTTGAACAAAGTGAAAAGACATATTTGTAAAAGTTTTTCATATAAATTAATATTCACTTAATTATATGATATATCTTTTATCCATAAAGAAATGATGATATAAATATAAAATGTATTTAGTTCCGATACATACTTAAAAATGATGATGACGACAGTTAATGACTTAATAGACAAACTTTTTTTTTTCTCGTTAAGTAGGATATGTTTCTTTTTATAAGTGGTTTTGCAATGTCAGGGAACATGAATTACAAATATTTTGGTTGAAAAATATGCCATAAATATTCAAAATCTTCTCATATATCCTTATCATAAACTGATCCATCATTATAAATTATTAAATAATATTTCATTTTTAGTAATTTATAACCAGTGATTATGGGAATTATATTTCCTTTTTTAAATGTTAATTATTTAAAATTGATATAGATACACCTTTATATTGACACGATACGTGATAATTTAGAAAACATTTTTTCTAAATTATTGTACTTTGAGAGAAAAATATATGGCTTTTATTTAGAATCGGATTCATTTTTTCCCATTATCACTATAAGCATTATTATAATAATAATATTTTGTGATAACTTTAATTACATTTTATTTCATATCCTCAACTTAATAACTATATAAATATCTAATTTAGAAATTTGAAAAAACTTCTATTATGTATTACAATGTTTGAAAATTATTTTTGGTCTCCGCCTCCAAAATATTATAAAAATGATAAAATGTTAAATCTTAACAAACTTATTGGCATGATATTAAAGATAGTAGAAAGAGTATAATGTTTATATATGAGAAGTAGTTCCATAAAGTTCATTCTTCATTTATAAAATTTTTCCTCCCCCTATATTAAATGTATTCATAATAGGAGAAACCATATTTTTTCCAATAGTTGAGTTATGAAATAATAAAATATTTTTTTATTGTTTCATTAAAATTTTTTATTTCTCCTCATAAATAATGCCTATTCTATGTAATTTAAGGTTAATATATTAGTATGAATATATATGAGAAGTAAATAATGAAATTGGATATATTATTATTAAAATATTACGATGTGTTTGTCTTCAATAAATTTTTACCATATTAATATTTTTCAAGAAAGGATAACACTTTGTTTGTTAATATAATTTTAATTTTAGACTAAAAATGACAAAACTCTTACTTGTCATTCCATTAATCTTCATAATTTCTACAGCTTCAGCTTACTTACAATTTTCTCAACTTGGTTATCCATACCAATATGAATCAGTTGCACCGTATACCAACTTATACTCTTTATCAACTTCCCCTCTTGAGGTCAAATATCCATCATCCTTCCATTCTATGTACTATGGATTGGGATCAAATGTTCGACCAGGAAACAACGGTCACAACCTCGATAATCCTCACAAACGCTTATCTAACATGAAAATGTCCTATGCCATGTACTAGCTATGCTTCAATCTCACAATTTTATGAAAAAATACCATTGGTCTATATATTCTATAGTATAAAAATATTCATTTTATTTCTTTTGAGAAGAGATACGAAACCACGAGATAATTAAACAACAAATTATTAAATATGTAATTAATAAAAAGCCCTTTTGATACATTATAAAGTGAGACACATCTAAAAACACGTTACTTAAAATAAAGCTTCTGTTACAAAAATAAATTGCTTTATATTTTTATTTGTTTGTTACATTACATATTTTTTATTGGAAAAAAAAATGAATATTTCACATGTTATTGAAAGTGATTATTCTCAAAGATAATCATTTTTTTCAAGTATTTGTACTTCCCGTTGAGACAATAGTTTGAAAAGTAGTTGGAATTTATATTTATTTGAAATGACTTCTTATATTATATATTGTAAGTATATTAACGGAAAAAAAATTAACGGGTTACTTATATTTGCAAGATAAAATTATAATTAGATTCTATATTTATTACTTTTTGACAGTTTCATAAAGAAAACTTTTTTATATAATTTTTAAGTAAATAAAAGTTTTTGATTGTTGATAAATAATTAATATTTACCCACGTTGTTTCCATGTTGTCCTTAAGCAATCAAATAGTAGTATATAAAGACAGTTGGTACCTTAATAAAACATCATCCTTTTCTAAAAAGACTTTCTACTTTAAAAAATGAACTCCAAAATTATTACCATTTTCCTTGCTGTTCTCTTCATTTCCGCTTCAGCTCAATACTACTCTCCTTATGGATATTACGGAGGATATTATAGTGGACTTGCTGGATATACTGGATACGCTGGATATGCCGCTGCTTATCCTGGATACGGATATGGAGCCTATGCCTACCCAGGATACGGATACTTTGGATATGGAAGTAACAAAGAAAATGATGCTGCTGCTATCAAGGCTAACTCCAATCAAGCTGGATCAAACATCAAACTTACCAACAACAACTAAACTACTTACATTAACATTTTGATTTTATTTTTTGATACTCAATAAAAATTCTTTTTACATAAAAGCATACATAATTTTTTGTTTAAAATATAACACAAATGGATGTTAATCTTTAAAGATAATGAAAAATTAAATCTTTTCCCTTTGCAATTTAATAAAAAAAAAATATCACTATATGTAGGCACATGTTGTCTTTTGATATAAAAATTTATTTTTCACATTTCTTTTGTACTTTTATAAGAATAATAAAAATATTAATACTGTGATTTTTATGGAAAAGANAAAAAACATTTCAGTTTACATAGATTGTTGTATCCTTTACAAAAATTGTTATTTATAGTGGTAATAAAATATCATATTTTCATATATTTGTACTTGGTAAAAAAATTAAATAATAAATAAAAAGCACATTTGGTATTGAATATTTTATTAATTTATAAAAGAAAATTATACTTGAAAAAGAAAAATGAATATTTGTTAGTGGTAAAAACTTTTATTCAAAATTGTTGTATCTAATCCATTATTAATAAAATATTTATTTAATTAAGTTAAGTTATTAAATATTACTTCCAAAAATAAATTTTTAGAAATAAAATAATGATTGGATTATGAAAAATGAAAGAATAAATATTTTATTTTATTTAATAATAAAAAAAGTTTCTTTTTTAGTTAACAGGTTTTATGTCATGATAATGTGTATCTTTCCGCAAAAATGTTAGAAGAACAAATATATTGAAGGAGACCATCTTCTTAGTATTAAGTAAAAAGTATAAAGGTGTCAAATGAAATGTTATTTTAACAACTTGTCCAGATATTTGGTACCTTTTTTAAATATTAACTTATTAGCTAAGTAGACTTTTTATATCAATAAACACATGTATAAAAGAGAATGATAAATGTGGTATAATCATTCAGTCTTATTAACTTCCAATTATCAACCTTACAATTATGAACTCCAAAACTATTATTGCTCTCTTTGCTGTCCTCTTCCTTTCTGCATCAGCTCAATACTACTCTCCATACGCTGGATACTATGGTGGATACTACAATGGACTTTCTGGATACGCTGGATATACTGGTTATGCTTCTGCTTACCCTGGTTATGGATATGCTGCTTACGCTTACCCAGGATATGGAGTTTATGGATACGGAAGTAACAACGGAAATGGTGCCGCTAACATTAAAGGAGATACTCAACAACAAACTGGATCAAATGTTAAATTGACAAATAACAATTAACTCATTTTTTTCATTATGTACATCTTATCCTCATGTTTATATATCATATACATTTTTTTACAATAAACAACGTTTTTTTATTAATCACTTTATTTTTTTCGTTTAAAGTCTATTCTAAAATTAGTTTATTAGAAAAACATTGAAATGATAGGAAAAAAAACATTTTTCTTTGAGAAGAAATAAATGGAAATTAATATTGTGTAGGGAAGGATTAAATTGAAAAAAATACTTCACTATTTTTAAGAATCTTTTAAATAGAATATTAAAGATTAAATAATTCTTTTCAGAACATATTTTTTATAAATAATAAACCTATGTACAGTCTGTGTAATTGAAAATTGAAAAAAAAAGTCTTTAAACATTGATATTTAAGATTATTATGTAATAAACTTTCCGACAAAGAGAATTATACTATTGAAAATATTTATAATGTTTTACTTGAAAAGATTTAGAAAAAAACTACACCACTTAGAAGAAACATTTTTATTAATAATTTCAAAAGTTGCAAAAATTAAAAATTAATGTGGGAACATAATGTTTGATTTTGACGAGTTAATATTGTTTGAAATATTTTATATATAAAAACTTTTTTATCCTTAACAAATGGTACAAAAAGGTTTTTGGAAGTTAAAAGAATAAATATTTGTTACTTAGGTATTAACTTTTTATTTAATATTTTATATAATAAAGAGGTAAAGTCTATTTTTGAAGGTAAATAATTCTAGGGTATATAAGGATAGAAATTTCAAGGAAGAAAACAGAATACTTTATTATCTCTTTTCTACTATTACTTCAAAAATGAACTCTAGAACAATCATTTCACTTCTTGCTCTTCTCTTCGTTTCAGTTTCAGCTCAATATTATTATCCTTATGGATCAGGATATTCTGGTTATTATTTAAATTATGCTGGATATTATCCATCATCATACGCTGGATATGCTTCTGCATACCCAAGTTATTCTGGATATGGTTATGCCTATCCAAGTTATGCTGGATATTCAAGTTATTACCCATCAATGTACTATGGATATGGAAGTAACAAAGGAGTCCAATCTGAACAAGCCCCAAATCCAGAAGTTAAACTTACTAACAACAACGTTAGAAGATTTTAATTTTAGTGTATAAAATTGTTCATATAAAAAAAAGTTATCTCAAATAAAATCTTTTTACTTTTATTATTAATCTTTGATGCTCTTAATTAATATCTAACCTTAAAGATATAAAAATATCTGAGTACTTATTTTTTCATTGTATTATTTCCTTTTTACTTTTTCGTTAAATATTAATAATTTCCCTAAATGAAAATAATAGCTTTATGATAGTTAAAAAAATATAAAAATTAATTATTCATGCACTTTATCACATTAAATATTACTTCTAATTACAATAATTTTTTATTCATGGAAATAATTTATGAAAAAACTTTTTCCTTTAAAAATGATTTCTAAGAAAGAAGTAATTATTGATAAAAAGAAAAATTTTTTTGTTAGAAAAGTATTATCAAATATTATCTTAACCCCTAGTACTTATTGGAGATAATACAAATAATAGGTTTTCTTGTCCAGTTTTAAATATATAGTTGAGGAAAGTCTTTTCATTCTTTGGGTAAATAAACATTACTTGTATATGAACGATAAAGTACTTGAAAAAAAAAATTGTCCCTTTAAAAAAAAATAAATATTCTTTAACATCTCAATAACTAAAAAAAGAAATAAAAAATGTTTACATTATAAAAACATTGAAAGCTAATTAAAGTGAAAATTCTTCCTTATCAGTAAAAGTACATCAAATGAAAAGAAATATTTTAAAATGGTAAAATTAAAAACAGAGTAATCAGGACAAGACCTAATGAATTCATTCATAATGAAAAAGTTGTTTACATTCAAGCATATAGAATATATATACATAACTTAACAAACTTTTAAATATAAATATCTTCAAGCTAAAAAATATCAAGTTAGGTGCAAAAAATGATACTCTCTCTATTTGATTATTACGAGAAAGACATTTTTCCAAAAAACATGAAATTGTTATAGACATACAATAGATGATAGAAGAAGCTTTTCATACCTTTAAAATAAATATTTGATAACAGGACGTTTATTAACTTTTACCTTTTTTTATATAACTGCTTTTGTAGAATCTAAAG